>VXAC01005917.1:560498-606630 GCA_013399225.1 Rhipidura dahli | reverse complement strand
GGAGAGGAGAGGAGAGGAGTGGAGAGGAGAGGAGAGGAGAGGACACAAAGGTCAATGACATGTTCTTGGGGTATGCCTCCAGAGTGCCTTCCAAGTCCACAGGGAGGGCCTAGCATCATTGTCATCCTGCACAAGGAAGCATAGATTCAGATGCAAAGAAGTATTTCCAGACAGTTTGGGACCATTCTGTTCCAGCAGATGCAGCTCTTGCTTAGTGTCAGTAATAACAATATTTATTGTGGCTGAGGGAATCATTAAAAACAAGAAAAATATATTATTTGAAATGTTAATTTTGTTTTAAAGTTCATTTTTGTTTAACAGTGTTTTATAAGGTTTAGTATTTAGATCTAATTATTTAATATGCTTTTTATTCCAACTTCTTTTCAACTGCAATGTGAATAGCGTTGTTTCTGGGGAATTCCTCTTTTCCAGCTTATTTTAGTTATTCTGATTAATTGGATTGCTAGAAATCACTACCTTTAATACCATGATTTGATTACCTTTAAAAGCATAACAGCAGCCCAGAAATATCACTGATGTCCTAACCAACAGAGATGTGAAAATACAGTTTTTATTTCTAAAGCCTTATCTGTTCATCCCTTATCCTCTTAATAGCTGAGAGTTAAACAGCAGCAGATTAACCTGCAGTGCAAGTTCTCCATTTATGATAATGTTTAACATCTTATCATTTACCTTGATGTCTCTGCCTGTTGGAGCTTTTCTCAGCTCTCTCCTACAGCTTTCATTGAATGGCTTATATTTCATTCCCCATGCCTTGTATTTAGCCTTGTTTTCCAAGATTTTCTAACTGTATGCAATTATACCATCTAACACTGCTTACTTTCTTCTGCCCTTTCTCCCTCCACTAACTTTAGAACTTGTCCAAAGTCAATCATTTTTGACAGTCTGCATGCACACAGCTTAGAGCTCACCACAGTGTGTTCATCTCCTTGCCAAGCTGATGGGTTGGTTCTCCTTGAAATGCTATGTTTAGGGAACTGTGCAAGACAAAGGGATGTTGTCCCTTTGTGGAAGGCAGTGGTTTTGCAGTGAGAGTGTAAAGAAAGATACAGGATAATTTTCTTGGAGGTTATTGGATTATTTAGATACATATTTTGTAGTAGATTGAAGATATTAATATAGGCATGTATACTTATAGATACACATATATATCACAAGTGGGAGAAAAAGTTTGTCTATAGTACATATGCATTAAAACGGAAATGAATGTTCTGAATAATGACAGTAATTTCCTAGTGCAAGCAGGTAACAGAACCAGCTGGTAAATCTTTGCAATAGACAGTAAGGTAAGGTAGACTTTTTGATCTCAGGATGAAACAGTTTTTTAGCAGTAGCAGCTGCTGAAAAAAAAAAAGAAAGGCAGCCTCTGTGGCAGCCTTTGATGATATGGACTAGCATGCATTGTAAGAAATTTGTTTAGCATTCTTGATTCATCAAAAACAAGGCAGAACATAAGCATACAAAGGAATGCTAAGTTAAATTTGTGCCAGAATTCTGAAATGCAGTTGGTCTGCACTGTCCCATTCTGTTTCTGCTTGCACAGGAGTAATAACATTAAAGAGAAAGATGGGAGTAGACAAATAAAAACCCTAACTTCTTAAACTCTGCTGGAAGATTTGACAAAGCCTACCTGCAAGAACTTTGCCATACTATCTGACCTGGAAATACTTGCCCTTCAGTAGCCAGACCAGTGGCGTGGAGTTGTGACTACTTCTCCAGGGCCATAGAAACATGTCCAGGTGCAGTCACATGGTGGCAATGCACTTTAATGGTAAGAGTGCACAGGGAATTCAGGGTAACATTGTAAATATAACCCAACCAGCAGAGAGAACATTCTGAAGGCAGCTAAAATAACTTTTATGCTGTATTACAGATATGCAATTATTTCTAGAATGTGAAGTGGTGAAGCAAAAGAGCCGAGAATCACTTTGACTGATTTTAAATTAGTTAGCTGAGATTCTGGTAAGAGCGTAGCTGTGGCAACCCAAGATACTCCCGGCTAAAGATGCCAGGAGCTGGGCATACTGGGATATTTCTGCTCCATGCTGCCAAGATAATGTCATGTAAGGCACCTACCAGATTGCTGTGGTCCTTATCTAAAGATACATGGCTGCAGCTGTGTTACATGATGCAAGGGAGAGCGGGATGGGCTGATCCAGTGCAGCAGTGGTTTCAGTCTGAGAAGATTCTCAGTGAAGAATAATGAGCAGGGGTCTGGACAGATTTCTTCAGGTCTTCACAGCTGATAGTGGAGTAGGTTTATGTTTCAATCAAGAAGATTGTCATAGAGATTCCTACTCTTATTTTACAAATGTGGTATTTATTATGGGAGGAAGATGAAGCAGATTTTGATTTCCAGCATTAGCACGGACCCATCCAAGACCAGAACTGCTAACACACTGCTTACAGCA
Organism: Rhipidura dahli; assembly: GCA_013399225.1. Taxonomy (NCBI): domain Eukaryota; kingdom Metazoa; phylum Chordata; class Aves; order Passeriformes; family Rhipiduridae; genus Rhipidura; species Rhipidura dahli. Next base: position 604,198 of record VXAC01005917.1, on the reverse strand, counting down.
TGTTAAGGCCTGAATCTGAGCTCTCATGGGATGGCTAAAAACTTAGGTAAGCAAATACTGGTAGATAGGATAATTTCAGAGACCTTTATGAAGTCACTCCCATCAAAATGACAGATTGAAGAAAGTAACTGAAGAGCTTTCCAGTTTTAGAACTGATCTCTTAAGCAACCACTACCAAGTATAAAGTAATTTCACTAAGTGAGATCTTACTATGATTTAATTGCATTGATAATGCGACAATACAGCATTTTGAAAATCTGCCTTTATCAGTGGCAGAAGATACAAAAGAGAATAGGGAACCCATGCCATGAACTCTTCTACCTCTGTGTTTAGACATGGCTGCTACATCCTCTCTTATTTAACATTTCCTCTTCCAAGTGTCTTTTTTCTCAGCTTTTCCTCAGGTCTCCTAGATAACTGTGACTACCTTTCTTTGTCTATTAAAAGTGATATGTTTTCCACAAATCATGTGAGGTCTATCATTATCAGAGGTACTACAACATTAGGCAATATGACTTTTGCAAAACCACATCAAGTATCTTATTTTCTTCAGGGCTTAATACATGCTGAAATGTAAAATATTATTGCCAAGGTTTTATTTTTTAGTTAAAAGATGAAATAATTCCAAACACACTGCTTTTCTCTTTGCACTTACATTCTTCTCTATTTTGAGTTTTCAATAGGCCTTTGCCTTTTACTTTACTATATACATCGAATTCTCCTTTATTTCTCACTTACAGGTGGACTTTAATAGACTACCATTGATACTGAAGTACATATATTGCAGGGCTTTACCAAAAATCAGAAAGCCAGTCAAAAGAGATTTACTTACTTTTTTGCAACATGTGTATGTTTCATAACAGACTGACAGGGTTTGGGAAAGTTGAGAACCTCTTTTGGGGTGAATAATGTAATTGAGAAGTCTCTCTGCTTACTCTCAGTTAAGGATTAATAAACAACAAGGATTTCTCATTTTTATTCTTTCAAATCAAACTTGGAATTCTAAATTTATGGCATAAACAGATTTCACTGGTGTAGTTTTTGGCTTTACAGAAAGACCAGAGCCAGGAGCAAAGCTGAAATCGGTGCACAGTTAGTATTTAGTTCCAAGTGGTAAAAAAACCACACAGACGCAGCTTTCCAGTTCTGATTCTCTAGCCCAGATGAGCACAGAGGAATGTGGGTGGAACTTGCCCTTCTGCCAAGGGTATTACCTAAGCCCTATTTTGATGAGGATTTAAGTGGTGCATAGGCCTTGTGCTGCATGGGGGTGAAGTGGAAAATCACGGAAGCCTCTGTAGACCTTCCTTCAGAGCAAGGCAGCGGAGCAACACATGGTGATTTCCAGGACTGAGAAGCAGAGAATAACCTGCATCCCCATCCCAGAAGGAAAGCAGATGAGTGGTCACAGAACTACTTTGTGCTCCTCTAATTGTCATGTTGATGGGACTGGTGCAAATGCATCTTGCCCATTCCCATCTAATTGGCTCAGAGAGGGTCTCCAAGTAAAGGAAATCCCAGTTTTGCTTTTTCTCAGCAGTTGTAGCCTAAAAAGGTGTGTCTGTATTTTCATATAATTCTTAATTAATCCCAGAAACTGTTTTAATGCTACTTTGCAAAAGATTAAAAGAGAATGTCTGAAGGGGATAATGTGAGCATGGGAGGATTATATTTTAATAAAATTAATCCTACCTATAAAGGAGGTCTGTAACAGTGTCCATCTGGACAAATCCAATTTAACTCTCTGAGAAGCAGTGTTAAACTTGTTCTATGCACTTGGTTAAGAGAGAGCACTGAAAACCAGGAAAATCCTTCTCACACTAGGAGAAAAGATTTGGAGGATTGAGGATTTGTTAGGATACAAGTTACAAAATGCCTCTTATGTTCTGAATAAAAAAAAAGGATCTTAAATCCTGAAATTTTAAACAAAAGCTGTCACTGATCATCCCAGATAGGCAAAGACAGCGGGGGAGTCGCTGGCACTGCTGATTCAAGTGTTTCCCAGAGACCAAAGATGAGCTGGGAGGAGCAGGGAGGAAGAAGTAGAGTGGGCATTCTTGCTATGCATTTCCTCCAGAAAAGGTGAAACCCCACTGCTTAAATGCCCTATTAAAAGCCTCAGGCTCTTTGTTTCCACCACGAAAGAAAATACTCATATCCTAACAGGCTATTACACATGCAGGCAGGTTTTAGAGCCTTCGACAGGCTTTAGAATAGATACTCAGGAGGAAAATAGTTTGCTCTCTCATGCACTCTCTCTCTCACTCTCTTCTTTTAAAAAAATACAAGGAAACGTTGCCTCTTGCCAAGGAAAGAGGTTAGTCAGCTGAAAATGAGGCTCTCCAGGCTGCACCCTCACATGTTTCTGCTTGTGCAGCCCGAGCACCTGCAGTCCCAGCTGCCAGAGGCTTCATAAGGGAGGTGGTCCTTGGCCACCCCCTCCAGGGCTGTGCCCCTTAGTCCCACTCTCAATGCACCCTGCAGGCACCCTGTGTGCCTCCCCTGCCGTGGCAGGCTGGGGTCACACGTGGCTGGGCAAGCAGATAGTCCTCCTCATGGCTGGGAGGTGCAGGATTGATCTGACCCAAGGCTTTCAGCCTTGCATGCTTCAGCTGCAAGTGGGTTTTGTCATGTTGGACTGCCCAGAAGAGTCAATGCACCTAAGCACCGGGGCACCTGATCTGTCCTGTAGGGCCCAGCTCTCTGCTAAAGAGGGTGAGATCTGGTCCCTCCAGAGAAGAATCTGGAGGTGCAAAGCTCACAAATCAGTAGCCTGATTCAGCTCTGCTGGAGGAGATGTAACTGTTGCCTCTCACTCTGGGCATGCCAGAGGATACACAAAGAGTCAGCGGTGCCCAAGGAGCAGGAAGCAGTGCTTGATGCAGGTGTTAAGTGTTGCTTGTTCTTGTGTTAAAGCCCTCGAAGACCTTCCTCTTGTCGATGAGTAGGTGGTAGCCAGTAAGTGTGTTACTTATAGAAAACAGACACACATTACATCTGCCAAAGCCTCTGACAGAACATTTGTGTTGTTGAAAGAAAACTCTGTCCCAAAGGTTTGTCAATACACCACCTCTCTGTGATACAGGAAAAATTAGCTCTGTGCTGTGAGGGAAATGAATTTCATGAGAAGGAAATTTCTCTGGCACAACTGGGTGACCATAGTTTGGCAGACACATGGCTCCGGTTACACTGCTCATCAGAACGGAGATCAACTTTGATATCATAAAAAAAGCAATTGTTGTGCAGGAAAAAAATACTTTTCACTGGAGTCACATCTTCCAAAGAGATAATAAAGCTAAGAATGATTCAGAACTGACATAAACAAATCAGTCTGAAGTAAGCACAGACTTTCTGCAACCTGTTCTTTCTATCATTGGCTGTATAGAGTTTCGCTGTAGAGATAGTGACTATTTATCTAGGTATATTAAATGAAGAAAATGTAGACTTACTGTAGTGCTGGCTACCAAAATGATCCTCTTACAATCAGAAATATCTATTTCTGTACCTCATGCATCTAATTTTTGATAATCTAAAAATTAGCAGAAACATGTAAACACATATCCTTCAGAGATTAACTCTGGTGATGGACTGTTTGCACCAAAATGGGTTAAGAGCTGAAGGATTATGTCCAGAGTTATGGGCTGCCATCACTGTTTTCAGCCTCTGATGTTCTTTCACCTGCAGGTGAATACAGTGCTGTTGGATTAGTGGTGTGACTTGGTGATCTTAGAGGTCTGTTCCAACCTTAACAATTCTGTGATTCTCTGCAGTGTGTTTATTCTTCTAAGAGAACTAGAGGCTGAGGAGACAGCTTTGTGTCTCCACATTATTACTGTTTGGGATGTGTACCATGGCTAACATGAAATCCTATTGTCTCAGCTTGTCTGTCCAGGCCTTTAGCTAAATTTTAGCACGTGAGTAGGAGAACAGCCTCCAAACCATGCTGATTTGGTGATAAGACTGATGACATACTTTGAGACCAATTAGTGGAAAAGACTGATAATATATACATTCATGAAGGACTGTTACTTGAACCTAACCTTACATATTAAAGGAGGGCTCTTGGTTCTAGCAAGCAAAATTGAGCTGGTTATTAATAATGCAAGGATGGTTACTGAAGAAATACTGAGGAAATACTTAGCTCATATAAGCGATCCTTATTAGGAGAGACTGGAAAAGAAAAATTAAAATGGGATAAGTGCAGCTTGGTGCTTCTGCTTAAAGCATTACAGTTGCAAAGAGAAATCTCCCAGATTTATTTTTGTATTTTCTTTCATTTGCCTGTGGCCACACCAGTTAAGTGTGAGATCTCATCAGATCTTACAAAGTGAGCAGAGTTCAGCAGAGTGAACCAGAGTTTAGGATAGAACTCAAGGGTAACAAGAGATGATGCTTCTGCTTTTTTTTAGTGGCAATGTGAATAATATGGCAGCACTGACTCTGTGGATTGCTTTGATAGGAATAGCATTGATCTGCAAGTGATGCCAAATAAGAAAGAGCTCCTAACTGTGTGTTATTGCTGTTATTAATATTGTTGTTATTATTATTACTATTGAAAATCCCAAGACTCTTTTTCTGGTGGATGTTGGCCTTCAATAGCCAGATAAGACTCTGCTAATATAGATGGTTTTGCAGAAAGGAGGAGATTAAGTCTTTGTACCTCTCAGGTGGCACAGAGCAGAAGATGCAGCCCTGCAATAGGAGATGTGCATTTTTCCATTAGGGGTTATGGGGAAAAAACTAAGCAAGGGCCTGGAGATAAAGCTTTGAATGAAGACTAACAAAACAAGTGGATAAATGTTTGAGACAGGAATCAAAGTAAGCAACACAATAGTCAGTCATAACCAGGGTCTGTTTTTCTTTGACAGCATTGCAATTACTTTTTAATTTCACATAAGATATAGGACTGTGCCTGAATTTCTTATGTAAATTCAAAGATGTAGATGTTTGTGTACATGTTCTAGTCAACACTGTGTTGTTCTTTAAAAGGATAGATGATCCACAGATTATTTTCAGTGTATTTTTAAATACTCAAGTTACTTAAACCAATGCCAGTTATTTAACACTCATTTGATTTATTTAAGTCTCAAATTCAAACCATGCCTGTCAGAAAATTTTATCCTATGCTTAGAGAATTTTCTGAGTTTTAGCACTGATTTAATTTGAACTGGAGTAAGCCCTAAATGCAACTGTGCTCACTGTAGCACAGTTAGACGTGAAGGGCACTTCAGATCAAAGTGAGCAACATGTACAAAACTGCAAGCTAAAAATCCAAACCCACAGTGTTCTGTCCCCAATTATTTTCTCTTGCTAGAGTACAGGGAACAGATATTTTAACACCATTTTGTGACAGTATAAAGTATTTTGTAAGGTATTCTGAACACAGGATGTGACACACAATTCAGAGGAAAACTGTAAATTTGTGCTGGTAGAATGAGCTAGAATCTCTTAGAACAAACATTCATAATCCTTGCATAGAAAGATGTAATAAGTAGGTCAAGTTTCACAAAATTATTTAGCATCTCTTCTGTCCTGCCTACCTCTAAAAAGAGATAAACTGACATAATACATTACTGTTTGAAAATTACTTCTTTGTAGTTCAATGTGCAGCATTCAATTCAGTTTTTAAAAATAAGGACAACATGTATCTGAGGTTCAGAAATATTTTTAAGCATATCTGGCTTCAGTTTGTTTGGGTCATTTTAATGACCAGTGAACTTTATTATCATGTTTGTGATGCCTTAAAACAATTTCAGTTTTCAAATGGCCAACACCTCCTGCTTTCTGAAAACATGGCTCTCTCAAGCCAGCAGAACATAGGAACTTCAAAAAATGAATGAGAGTTCAGTTTATAGTTCCCATATGTCTCCCTTACATGCAGATTCTCAGGATTAAAATTCTAAAAACCTTTTAACCAGAAAGGAGCTACCCCATGAGGTTTATCAATCTCAAAGCCAGACCATATGCTTCTCTGGAAGAGAAATATTTCCAGCTAGTTTGTGGTGGAATAGACAACTCAGACTGAAAAGAAAAGACACTCTAATGTCAACTGTAAAGACAAGTATCCCTTTAAGACTTTAACATACAGGTTTTATCCAGAAAGGGGGTTTAGGTCACTTTTAGTGGTACAGAGATGGGCTCTCATAAAATTTCATCTCGCTTTTGCTGGTGTAATAATACCACTGAAATCAGGTGGATCAGTATGCCTGTATATATATAAAAAATTACCCAATCATGAAAATATTCCTTTTTCCTCTCTGTACAGTCTGATAGGTGGTAATAGTGGTATTGGTATCAAGATCCTTGCCTTTCAAGGTGATAGGATTAAAAAAGTAAGGAAAAAATCCCCAAGTAATCATTAAAATTAGCAACAGTTAAGGATCCAGTTTGTCTTCACCTTTCTGATAATGAAAAGCACAAAATGAAGTGCTTTGAGGGTAACTGGCAACAGGACTATAACCTCACAAAGTTTTAGAGGAAAAACACTGATATCCCATTTTAGTAGCATCTCAATAATTATAACCCAAATTCCAATAGTTTACTTCAATGTTTTTCAAAGTTTTCTTTCAACAGTAAGTTACCACAAGGTGAGCAAGGGGATAACTTACTTCAGGACAGTGAAAATGGCAGATTCATGTATCATTATTGCATTTATCCATTGTGCAGCATAAAACAATGTAATTTATGTCTTTCACTGAAGCACAGACTACCTCACATTTACTAAATAATGCAAGTGTGCACCCCGGCAGTTAACACACAGTAATCGAAAGACTTTAAGTTAATATCACTGTTTCTTCTCACCTGCAACTTTCTCAAAGGACTGTATTTTGCAACTTCTTTACTTATTTACTGTCCCTTCTTCACTAAAGTGTCCTCTCATATAACCACATGAAGGAATAAATGTTTCTGATTCCTTTCCTCTTCCTTACTCCTTCCATCATGGCTAATTTGTATTATTAATTTGCCCTTTCCTATATGTAGGTCATCTTCCACACTATCATTTGCACTTTAGTACTATGTATTTTTTCCTTCAAAACAGCACTGTAGATGTTACATGAGCTAAGAGAGGCAGTAGTCCTTGGCTTTATTTTTCTAAATATAGATTTCATATGTCTTGGCTTTCTGGGGCTTGTGTTACTCAGGTTCTAATCTGTTCAAACTCCTGCATGTTGCTGCTTTTGACCTCCTTAAGGATGTTCAACAAATGATATACTCACACAGCATTTTTCAGATGTAGATGCCTCATATGCCTGTCCTTTATGCTGGAGATTCTATGTAGCAGTTTAAGCTGCGTGCTAAGCCCACTTTGTTGTATCCTGATTTTCAGCAGAGCATTTTACACCAAGCACAGAACTGCAGTAACCACAGCTGCTCAATATGCAACCTCTACACGTGGTTAACTCAGGCTGTAAACAACACTTGTGCAGACTCATCTGAACAGGATTAAGAGATGTAGCTTCCGTATCAATTAATTTTTTTGTATTTTCATTACATTTTAGTTTTGGTTCAGTTGTCTAACCCAAATGTAGCTCAATTTACATTGACATTATTGAATCTAAGCTTGACTGTCCCCCATATCACTTCCCCAAACCTGCCAACCTGTAAAGCTCAGTTCTTTTAGACAAGTTAGGGTTCAGGTTTATGTGTGGTGTGTGTCTTTTGTGAATAGATGGAAGTAAAAGGTCATTGCAACCAAAGGAACATCTCTTGCATCCATACCAGATTCTCTTCTACCAGCTGAGAGGCAAAATTGTCTGCTGACTCCACTGCCCCACCAGGCAAGGTGGGAAGAAACAGCTCTTGAGACCCAATACAATTCTCCCTATCACCATGCTTCCTCTCAGTGTCATCCCGGTAATAGGAACTGATTAAACAAAACCTTCATTCAACTCTGGAGTCCTCCATCTCTCTCTGTTGGGGAAGATATTTCTCAATGCTAGTTGGGTAGAAACACCTGGTTGTTGTTACAGTCCTGCTGGCCTTCCAGAAAGAAGAAATTGAGCTTACCAAGCAAGCTCCCATGGAAATTACTGTTTCCACTCACCTCACTCTTCCTTGTCTTCTCTCCTGTGACCCAAGTCAGATTAGACAGAGCAGTGACTGTCCAGAGGACTCACTGTACCTGGGTTTAAGTCCTGGCTTAAAATAAAGTGCAAAAATCATTGGCCAGGAGTCACACAGAACACTAAAATCACCTTCATATCCATCATCCCCAATAATTTTCTGGGTATCTAATTAAAAATCCATTTCCTAGACTCTGAGGAATACCAGTGATTCCCAGAGATGAAAATATTAAAAGTTAAATAAATAGTAGATAAAAAATCAAGTTGCGATACCTTTTACAATACTCTCCCTGTCCCAGAAAATGTGTGCAATTTATATTTGTCAAGAGGCTGGAAACTTTGGAAAAAGAACTGAAACTGAAATACCTCCTCTCAGACATTGTTCCTGTTTCACAAACAGTCTGCAGCAGAGGAAGACACACTGCTGGAGGCTCAGGCTGCTATTGAGATGCAAAATTATTAAGTCAAGGTATTCCTCATCTACTTTGTGCACAAATTACCCACTGGCTCTATGGCCATTTTATTTAGCTCATTTGTGTTGATTTATGTATCTTCCAAAACAAAGTGGTATCTGAATTTTCATAATGGTACCTTGAATTGTCTCTATTAATTAAAGCTACTTTGGTTTCATAATATTCTATCTTTCAATGCCCTGGCTTTTTTCTCCCTTTCCCAAATGTATCCTATTGAGGTAAGACTCAGATGTTTTTAACTGTCTTTAAATGATTCTAAAAGCAGAGTTTGAGCTTTAAGTCAGTGCCAGATCAAGTGAAGATCTGTTCAAGCAGAGTGAATGTTGTCTGTGTACAGAGTACAGAAGACTTGATGGAGCTGCCAGTTTAGAGGTGGGAGATGAGGGAGGCACCTGTAAAAGGGGCACTACTGATGCTACATCTACATGAGCGAGTAGCGTGGACATGTAGAGTGGAAGAGTTGGAGTTGAAAAGCCAATAACCACATTGTACAGGTTTCAGGGCTTACAGATCATGGTGTACACGGGGCAAACACAGCTCTGGTATTTCTGTACCCATTTCTGCACTCTTCTTCATTCCACTCATTGTTTAGGAAGTACACCTCTGAGAAAGGCCTGCCCAGGCATGCTGTACAAGAGATGCTGAGGGCAGCTTCTTCATTATCAGATGAGGTGCTTCCACCTTCCTTTCTGTAGAGTGCTTAGAATAAGTTCAACAGTGTGAAATTTAGGAAAAAATGACCCTTTGTTTTGAAGTTCTGAGCAGAAGTTTTGGGAGGATCAAATATTGATTAACTGAATGGGTTCGAAGTCCAGTTTGCATGCTTAAAATAATACAAGGAAGAGTAAGATCTAGTGAGACAGACCTGAGGACATCTTTTATTAATAATGCAGACATATTTACTGTCTCCAGAAGCCGTTACTTTGACAACCAGAGTCCATAAATTTTAAAGTGTAAATGTTTTTAAATACATTTGATATTGTCTTTTATTTTTTACTAGCCTTAGTAAATATTTACAAGTCTCTGCTTCATGACATATTGTTAGCCCTTTCATCACGTAATTTCTTAATCAACACTTGTTTGGAGAGGTTGTGACACTTGCTTTTGGTTTGCCCCATCAATCTTATTTTGTTTGCAGAACAGTAGGAAAATAACATCGTGATCAAAATAATACCAAAAAAAAGTTACCTATGCCTTTGCAGCATTTGATGCGTAGTATGTATTTAACAAATCTCCAAAAATATCATCCTGAATGGAAGAAACAAAGCAAAAGGATGATCAGTCAAGGCTTGATTCACAAAGTCATGTGTTAACCAGACTTTTTCAGTCTAAAAGCAGTCATGAAGTTGAGTATGGAGATTAAAAAGAAAAAATCATCTGTATGCAAAAAAAAAAATCATTATAGGTTCAGCCTAAGGTAGAATCAAGGTGAGCATATAGACTCTGCCAAATAGGAAACTGTTGTTTCACATTTTCTGTTGGTTTTGTCATTCATTATGAAAAAAAAGACAGGATTTGCTGCAACACATACATTGCCTAGCTCAACAACAGTGCATTAGGAGACTTGGATTTTTCTGGCAACATAGTTTTTCTACAGGACAGCTCAATTAACATGCAAGCAAAGATAGGAGGACTACTCAGCATCAAAAAGATTGAGTTATAAAGCAATTATGAAAAATACCTAGCAATAATTTTAGCAGTTCCAAATCAAGTATAATCTTAAAAAGCAAAGGAACAAAAGAAGTAATTCAGTCTTCATATCTTCTCTGGGCACCAACCCAAGAGTATGTGCATGGTAGTACTGTGTCTGTGTAGCCCAATATCCACTTTCAGATGGCTGCCAAGAGCAGGTGGAGGTCTGAGGCTCAAAGGTAGTTTTCTGCAGCATATTTTCTGTCTTTCTTGTGGAGAATTGGGTTCATGTCTTACTCCTGACATCTAAATTTAACAGACGCAATCCCTCCTACTGGTGGCAGTTCTTTAGGTACACACCAAGGTCAGTGATCAAAAGCAGATGTCTGAGGAAGAGTACAAAAATGGAACAAACATATGATAATACTTTTCCAAATACTGTCCCAGCAGGCAGCAATTTGAGGAAGCATGTGGGAGACAACACAAGTGGCGAGGTTATCCCACTCCCTCTGGGAAAGCAGCATGATCAGGGGCCCATCCCAGTGCCTGTATATAAATGTGCACGGCCTGAGAGCAAACAAGAAGAGTTAGCAGTTCATGCAGTTGTAGACCGGTGACCTCATTGGGATTACAGAGACATGGTGGCATAGCTCACAGTTTGGGAATGCTGCAGTAAAGGGATACAGGCTTTTCAGGAAAGACAGGCTGAGACAGAAAGGAGGAGGGTTTATACTCTATGCAAAGAAGTGGCTAAAGTGTGTGGAGCTTTGCTTTGGACTAGGTAAGAACCAGCTGAGACGTTACGACTAAGAACAAGAAGAAAGACCAACACAGGTGATGCTGTGGTAAACATGCTAGAGACTGCCTGATCAAGAAGAGGAAATAAATTAAGCTTTCTTTAGACATCCAGAAAACTCATGTTTGCACATCTAGGTACTCAGCCACCACAGTGCCTGATGGAAGGACAATAAAGCTGAGGCAAGCAACCCAGGAGGTTTCTGGAACACATCAGTGAATGACAATTTTTTGACACAGGTTATAATGGAGCTGCTTAAAGAAGGTGTTCTCCTGGACCTCATATTCATGGGCAGAGCCACTTAGGTAAAGATGAGCTGACTTAGCTGCCATGACTATTAGATCGTGGAACTAAAAATCTGGAGAGGAGATAGATAAATAGAAGTTTCACAACCCTGGACTTCAAAAGAGCAAGTTTTGGGTTAGTCAGGGATCTGCTCAGTAGAATCCCATAGGTGACTACCTTAGAGGGCAAAGGGACCCCAGTCAACTGTTCATCTTTTAGCAGAATATCCTCAAATGCAAGAAGGGTCAGCTTCAATGAGCAGAAAGTTGAACAAGTATGACAAGGTAGCTTGGATGATTGGAGAATTCCCAACTGAGCACAAATGCAAACAAGACAGGACAAAGAAGGAAGGCTACCCAGAAAGATTAGAGACATTTCTGGAGTAGAAAGAAAAGAATTAGGAAAAACAAAGCTCAACTGGAGTTGAAAGTAGAGAGGGATATGAAAGGCAAGGAATAAGAACTTCCACAACCATGCTGGCAGAAAAAGCAAGGACAAAGAAAATGGAAGCCTGATGCTTAATGAGGGAGGAGATTTAGTGAAAAAGAACATGGAACAGGCTGAGATATTCAATGTTCTTTTGTTTTCACTGGTTAGACCTTCCCTCTGACAGTCCAGTTCCCACTGTCTGATAAGTGAGAGAGTGGGAGTGTAGAGGGAGCTACAATTAGGCAGCTCTTAAGGTAACTGGGCCCATACAAGTCTGTGGGACCAGATCAGCTGCATGTAAGGATATTGAGAAAAGTCAACATCATACCCATCTTTAGAAGGGCAGAAAGTACAGGAAAGTACAGACTGGTCTGCGTTACCTCAGTCCCTGGGAAGGTAAAGGAGCAAATCCTCTTGAGAATTATTTCCAGCCACAAGAAGGAGAATGATGACTGGACCAGCCAGGATGAATTTACCAAGGGCAATTCACATCTGACTAACTCATTTGCTGCAGTGAGATGGCAGGTTATGGGTATAATGGTACAGCAGGAAATGTCCTGCACTTTGACTTTAGCAGACCTTTGACATGGTGTTTCATAACAACCTTTAGACAAGTAAAATATGGACTGGATAAAGTGGGTAAAAAATTAGCTGGACCTTGGGGCTTGAAGCCCAGTGATCAGCAGTAAGAAACCTCAACAGACTGCCAGTTACTGGTGATTATCCCTCAGAGGCAAATACCAGTAGCAAGAACATTCAACACCTTTATTGACAAGCTGGATGACGGTCTAGAGTCTACTCTCAACAATTTTGCAGATGGTAGAAAACTAGGAATAGTGAATAAGATGCCTGCCTCCTGAGTAATTTTATAGGTATACAAGCTAGAAAAATGGGCTGAGAGGAACCACATGAAGATCAATGAAGACAAAGGCAAAGTCCTGCACCAAGAATAGAATAACCCCATGCAGCACTACAGGAGCCAACTGATTAACAGCTGCAAATGAGCTCACCTTCAAGATAGCTCAGGCAGACACTTTTTTCTTGAACATGCATGGGAAGAGACAGCATGAAACCTGGGAAATTCTCTCTCAGGTTACTATGAGGATGGTCAGACACTGGAGCAGGTGCCCAGAGCAGCTGTGGAATCTCCACCTTGAAGACATTTGAGACCCTCCTGGACAACCTCCTCTATCTGGGCCTGCAGGGTGTTGGACTAGAAGGGGTCACTCCCAACCTGTGTGATATTTCTGGATTTCCAATTTGCAGCTTAGGGACACCCTGAGCCTGAGGCAGTTTCAATGTAAACAGTAATTCTCACTGTTTCACAACTCTGCAGATTAACGACATGCTTAGTGAAGAATCACTTCTTCCTTAGACTGAATCTGTCACCTTCTTTTGTTGCCTTCTAATTCTTATATCTGAAGAGATACTGAATAATTAATAATCTCCTATCTTGTCCATACCACTCAGGATTTTATCAGACTCTGACTTTTCCTCTTCAAACATCTTTTCCAGGTTGAAGAGCACTCATCTACCTATTTGCTGCTTCTGTAAAAGCTATTCCCATGTTCTTTTAGCCTTTCTCTAAATCTTTTCCAATTTTACTCTCCACTTATTGGGGGGAGGGGTTTTGGTAAAAGGAGTCAGCAGATCTTCATGCAGAAACAGGTGCATTATGGAGGCATACAAACTTTTTTGTTGCATTCTCTGGTGCTTCCCTAACAATTTTTAATATTAGATTTACTTTCTTTACTCTTATTAAGCACTGAGCTAATATATCCATGCAAGACAAGAGAACATCCAAAAGGAGGTTTGGAAATGTTATCATCTGTATTTACAAGCTTAAACAAGATTTGGTTACCAAGAACCTAGAGTTTAAGGGGTTGCCTATCAGTTTCCAGTTGAAAATTTATTCCACCACAATACATATACATGAAAGCTAGAAAGGCAAAAGGGGTAAAAACAAACATCTAAGCCTTTTCAAAATCAAATGCCTGAATGGAGTGCTGGGTATTACATGCCCACATTCATCAGAACGTTTGGTAGACCCATCTTTCCAAAGTTATCCAGAAAGGAAAACAGAAGTATTTAGAACACAGGTTAAAAATGAGGCCAAAGCATATGCCATAACCTTGTCACTGAGAAGACGGTGGAACCAACAGAGGAGTCTAAATTAAAAACTCCTGCAAATTTTACTCAGTGGTGGAAGATTTATGGGACTTGACAACATTGAGTACATACAAAGATCAGCAATGAACACTTGATGGCCATTTTGTGAACCTTTACTGATTTCTAATTTTGCAGGAAGGTTTCAAAATCTGGCTGATGGATGACACAGCATGCAGCACTGTGATAAGAAGGTAACATAAATAGCAGCCAGTGAAACTACCCTTGTTTACATTTTGTCATGACCAGACCTTACGCCAATCTCATGACCATTTGCAAACAGTAGTCTGCTGTACTTGTATATGTTAAATTCCAGCTACATCAAGGAAATGTAAAAAGTGGAACAAAGAGGATGCAGTTCAAGATTTATAACCATAATGCCAGTGGTTACTCTGTTCAAGCATTTAGAGAACTTGATAAGTCAATTAACAGCTGTGGGTTCTTAAAAAATGTATTGACTCAATTCCTGCGGTTCTCATGGAAGAAGCAAATCTTAAAATAGGGTTTTGAATGAGCAGAATCAGACACTGTGGTTTCTCCAGCCATAAAAAAAATGTTCATGGTTGTCAATTAACATGTAAGATGTCCTTCCTTGACCTGCTATTGGCTAACGATCAGCACTTACATTTGAAGGTGTCTTGTAAATACGATTGGCTGCTTATGTGTATATAAATGGAAAAGAGAGCTAACAGGAGATAATTGTTACCTGCCTCCCTCATCACTGCACCTGTAATACAGGCACAGTCTAACTGTTGTCCTAAAAAAAAAAAAAAATTTGATCTAATTACTTATTTTAATATATATGTAAACTATTGGTTTTGCCTTCAGAGTGACTAGCTAGTGCCCAGTTTCCCAGCAGAATGACAGGCACATTCCACATAATGTTTCCTCCTGCTGTGCTATTCTGTTCCTAAAGTAGGAGGTCACCATGGATTGACAAAAAGGCAGAAATTAGAAACCCAGCCTCTTCACATTCCTACAAAGCCAGAGGGAGAATCACATACAGGTATCTGCAGTTTCACACCCACACTCCAAAGAAGATCAAGTGTTTGCCCTATCAGTCTTCAAAAAGAACTTCAAAATCCTGTGGTCAATAGGCAAGTCAGAGGAAACACGACTGTCAGAAGAGTCTGTTCTATCAACTTTTAGAACTCACTACATTTATTAATACAAAGTGAACATGACCTGTAGAATGTACATCTTGTTTTAAAAAATAACTTTTTTTAGGGATTACAGACTTTGCTGACAGTGGTACAGTGGTAATATCATATGTTGAGATTTCTGCAGGGAATTGAACTGAGTCATGCAGAGCACTCTCATTGAAGCAATTTGTGCTCAAAACAAAAAAAAAAAATCAAAGAACCTTACAATAAGTTAGATTAAAAACATGATTTTTAAGGACGATTTTTAAGGTCCCTTACAACTTATAATAAGACTAAATGATGAGTTGTCACCCTATTGTGGGGATAACTTGTATATTCATCAAGGAGCTACACTGAGTCCCATAATAGCCACTATTTTTCGTAAAGATCTGAACAAAATAAGAAATCTTTCTGGAAGTGTCACAGAAGATATGAGCTGCCACAGCATGCCAGCTCCTTGGCCGGATTTTCTCTGCTTCATGCTGTATGGTATCTTCAGTGGAAAGGTCTGTGAACAGTTCAACTTCCTGTAGTACAAATGTATTTTCCCCCTTTCAGTTATGCTGTCTTCAAGTGGAACAACTCTACCTGTCCAGTTCAACAGACTTCCACTCCCATATTCTAGATGTCTTTCTACCTATAGCTTGCTTTGTAAGCCTTTCTTCAGATATTTTTCCTTGTTTCTCTGAGATGGAAGTCACTGGTTTAATCCAAGATAAAATTTACAAACAATGGGGCACTCTTTCCCTCATTTTGGCTAGTCTGTTCGTCCTCTGCTTCAGTTATATCTTATTCATTTTCAGATTTCTCATCAGATGACCTCCTCTGACCCTATTAGTGACTGCTTGCAGATCAGGATGCATTCTTATCCATTTATATTATCTCCCTGCTTTTCTCATCACTTTTCCTTCTTCCTCATAGTTTCATCCACAATAAGGATTATGTTTTATTTTCTCCCATTAAAAAAAAAATCCAATCTTCCGTCCCTATTTCCACTCTCAAAGATCACACTGCAACTGCTGTCAGGTGTCTCATGCCATGATTCCACCCTCTTTTCAGTTCATCTGAGATTTCAGAACCTTTCTGTTCACCTTTTCATTCAGATGAATCTACAGTCAGTATTACTATATTGATCCACATCTGCTTGAGGCTCAAAATCATTCCTCTTTCCTCACCACCCTCACTTGTGTCTTGCCCTTATCATGACAGTGAAATTCCTCTTTGGAATTATTTTCTTTCCCTAGCTCCAGTGACTTCAGCAGCTTTGTCCTTTCAGGTTTCCCTTGCCAATCGCTCTGTTAGTCTGTACTTTCAAGGACCCTCTGTGTTCACACATGATTGTATGGAGTTCTGATTTTGGCTCCTTTCCCCCCTTTGTATCTGCCTGTGTCTCACTTGTTTCATCCACTAACACAACTGCCATTTCCACAGAGAGACACAGATTTGTACCTCTGCTTCATCCATAATATCTTGGCTTGTCTCTCAACTTCAACATCTCCTGACAGCCATCAGCTCAAACGCAGTATGGCTAAAGCATGTCACACACTCCTCTCTTCTCCAGTCACTCCTTACAACTTCCCTTTACAACTGCTGTGAATAGTGTCATCACCAGACCTGTCAGACAGGCAGGGGAGGCAAACGACTTTTTAGGTCCAAAATCAGATCAAGTGTCCACTTTGCATCTTGATTCTGGAGCTAAAAAGTTCTAAGTTTTTAGCAGATTTTTATAATCTTTGCCTTCAAACCCAAAAACAATTTCCTGCTGCTCTTAACAAAAATAGTGGTCACATTATTGCTGTAAAGACCATTTTTCTAGGCTTCCCTTTTTGATTGTCTCTGCTAGCTCCTTTTTTTGCTATCACATAAAGAATTAGGCAGGTTTTGTTGGGTATTTTTAAAGAATGCCTTCCAGGCTTTTTCCCACTTTTCAAGCTGTTTCATTCATTCTTGGTATGTCAGTTTTTGTCTGTAACTGATTACCTATAGGAGTTTTCTTGAGTTTTCCTTTACTGCTTCATAGGTTTGAAAGGATAGCCCCACAAATGACCACCCCTCCTGCCCTAGTGGATGTGTAAAGTACAGGAGTCCTTTGGTGCTCCCACAGTGGAAACAGTAAGGATTAATGTGTACAACATGAGTTTTTAACCTGCTAAATCAAGAGCAGATATGTAGGTGTCACTGAATTCCACATCACATGGGCTGGAACAGACCACCCATAATCTCTAGTCCAGCCCCATGCTCAAAGCAGACCCAGCTGGAGTAGGATTCCCAGGACTATGTCCAGATGAGTCTTGCATCCCTCCAAGGTAGTAGGAGGGACCACCTTGACCCCTCCAGACAGCTGTTCTGGTGACTAATCATTTTCATAGTAACTTGCTCTTTTACAGTGTCCCTCCAAGAGTGTAGCTTCCTCTTTTGCAAAACCCCCAGTCAGGTATCTGTAAACAGCAATAAGGTGTTCAAACTTCTCTTTTTACAAATAAAACTCCAAATGAGCCTCTGAATGAGGCTGAATGAATAAATAGAAATTCGGAGTTTAAAGTCAATATGAGATACATTCAGGTAAGAAAGGGTATGTTCTTTTTTAACTGATTGGAAATTAACAAGTTAGAAGGATATGATTGATCTTTGTCACTTGTGAGCTAAGTTAAAGTTTGATGTCTTTCTCTATGAGTCTCAAAGAAATATATTCTTCATTACCTTCTGGTGGTGGGTTAACCTTGGCCAGGTGCCAGATGCCCATCAAGCTGCTCTATCACTTCTCTTCAGCTGGACAAAATGAACCAAATTCATCCTCCTTGCAAATTCTTTGGCACATTAGGTCTAAGATAAAATGACAGACTAAAATAATGTTGAATCTGTCTCTCCTGACCAATGCATCCATGTGTGTGTGCAAACACAACAAAATCTGTTCACTCACATCCTATTCTGTGTTTCATGACTCACTACGACCATCCAGGCTCTTCCTTTGTCCATAGCCAACAGTGCTTTTGAAGTGTTTGCAGAGGTCTACAGACAACACAAAAGCAATATAAAATACAAATGTCTGCTCAGAAGCTGAATAGAGCAAACAATTTGGTAGGTGTTCTACCATTCGGAAATCTTTCCTTTCTACATGTCAGCACCTCATCAAAAGCTTCTGACATTAGTTGTCTGCTCCAGAGAGCTGCCACTTCAGTGTTGAGTGATTGATTTTGCTTGTCAGGGACTAACAAGCCCTAATGTTTCTCCATTGCCTTAACACAGATCAGCTTCTCTCAAAATCCCACCTTTAATAATGGAACCATAATGCTTCAGCAAGTCTTATGATCAACCTCACCTGATTCTACCTTATACGCCTTTCTATCTGAGCTGCTCATATTGGGCTCACTCAGGTCAAAAAAAAGAGAGAATTTATTGGGAATGATTCATTTGACCTGTTTTAGATATCTACCTTATGCTTAAGCAAATCATGTCCAGGAGGGTCATTTTCTCTCTCATTGATTATAAGAGAAATCTAGACAAAAAGTTCAAACATATACACTGTTGACATCTCCTTCTGGTCAGACAAATCTTGCCTCTTTTTCTGTTTATACTTTTACAGGGACATCAGTGATACAAGTCAAAGGTTTCACTCTTAGTGCATTAGATCCAAGCACAATTTATTGGTATGGTGGACCTTTTATATATTCTTACTCTACAATGTTTTATATATAAATATATTGAATAATAATGCTTCTCTTCATAGGGTTCATAAACCAAATTTTTCACATCTTCATAAATCAAAGTTGAGGCATCTCATGGCATGTGTCTCTATTTTTGGAGATAAGTGGATCAGCTGTGTTTGATAGTTTTCAGATGTACAGAATGGTGAAGAAAAATAGATATTCCAGTAAACATTCAGAGATATTTGAAGGGGTCTGTTCTAGGTATTGTCCACATGTACAGTTAATATCCTTCCAACACAACTCTTGAAGACAAAACTGGAATCATCTCTGTCATCTGATATCCTTACAAAAACTCTTTTTAAGGACTTCAACATTAACTGGAGATGATGAGAACACTGAGGACTAAACCAAAAAGGCTAAGAATTTTGGTTATTTGTCTGACAAAACACATACATTAAAGCAGCAAGTGCTCTGGTTATGTATGTTTTTACGCTGTTTTTATTTTTTAAGTGACACACTTGGAATGCATAAGAAGGATGTGGAACTTTTGGAGCAAGTCCTGAGGAAGGTCACACAATTGATAAGAGGGCTGGAGCCCCCACTATAAAGGCAGGCTGAGAATGTTGGGGTTGTTCAGTTTGGAGAAGAGAAGGTTGCATGGAGACGTCACAACAGCCTTCCAGGATCTAAAGAGGACCTACCAGAAAGCCAGAGAGGAATCCTTTATCAGGAACTGTAGTGATAGGACAAGGAGTAATGGGTACAAACAGGAAGAGGGGAAATTTAGGTTGGATATTAGGAAAAATTTCTTTACTGTGAGGGGGATGAGATACTGTAGCAGGTCTCCCAGGGAGGCTATGGATGCCCGAACCCTGGCACTGTTCAAAGCCTTAGCAACCTGGCCTAGTGGAAGGTCACCCTGCCTGTAGCAGATCACCCTGCCTGTACCTTAAATCATCCTTAAGGTACCTTCTAACCCTTAACATTCTGTGATTCTATGATTCTAATATGCTCATGTGACTTTCATCAAAGGATTAGAAGAGAAAGCATTAAAAAGCCTCAGACTGCTTTTTTTTTCTGATCTCACTCAGGGTGGGATTCAGCTCACTGATATTAATCATATAGAATCTAGACTCTTCTATCTAAGTGAGTTGTCAAGGCTCCCTCTATAGTCAACACAGAGAGAGACTGGCACTTCCCAACGATGATTAACCAAAATGTAGAATAAATGTCTAAAGACAACAGTCTGAGTGGTTTTTTGAAGTTCCTAACTCAATTTATTGATTAAAGAAAATCTATCTGACTAGCTCAGAGTGAATAAACAACGTTTAGATGACTAGAGTGACAAGAAATTAAGCCAGATAAAATTTTCTTACTTATGTAGTAACTATTAACTTGTAATGGCTACCAGCCTTTGCCCAAAGATAAATAGGATGAAAGGATTTTGGTAGTATGTGGTAGCATTTCAAAAAACTGTACAACAGTCATGTGGATATTAGGGAAATCTCCACAGACTTATCATTTCACCATGCTTATTGTAGACAGAGTTCAAAAAATTTCACAACCTATAGAATATCTTGAGTTCATTTGTCTGGGGCAGAAAATAAAGTATAATCCTCATGAATGAGTCTTAAATCCTATTTTCAGAAGAAAAAACTTTTTGAAATATATCCTGCTATCTTTAGCTAGAGATATTTTATCTAAGATGTTAGGGAATTATAAGAGAAACACTTGTGAACCATTTAGTGTATTTTTAATAAGCCACTTTCCCTTGGCTTGTTTAGAGCTTTCTCAAAGGAGTCTTACTCCAGGAGCAAGCCAATTTAGTTGCAACGTGAAATTAAAGGTGTGATAAGGGAGGGTGCTCGAAACACACCTACCTTTGATCCAGTGCACTGTTAGAACAGTGATCTAATAGTCAGGACAGGGGCATGGAAGAACTATTTGCAGCTCTGACATTGGCTCTATGTGACATTGCATAAGTCACAATTCTGCAAAGTCAGAGAAAATGATTAAACCAGGGGGAGGGGAGGAGGCTCCTATCCACTTTCAAAAGCACAGTCTCCATCTGAAAAGTGGAAAGACTGAGAATAGAATTCAATCCTCACAATGAATCTGGCTCTCAGGAAAGTCATATTCCCCCTAATTAAAGATTGAAATAGTGCAAACACATTTTATCACCCAGCACTACTGAAATGGCACACCCATGACCTGTTAGCTTTTTTTACTACTGTATTTCAGTTCATTGCTATAACTGTTTGCAATGTCAGTGGTTTAGCTTTTATAACTGGCATTAGGAATCAACATGTTCCAGTGGATGGATTGGAATTCTCCAAAGGATGCAGAAAATGGTATTATGTGTAGGAAAATGACATACTTGGTTGCTAAAAAACAATTTGTTTCAACAATGAATACTGGGGAGATTCTCTTGAGAAGATTCTTACAGCTGCACAAAATCCAGTTGATGTTAATGGAGCTTCATGTGTTGTCAAGAATCGACCCACCAGATGAGCTTTCAAAATTAGAGCTTTAAAGCAGTCATTTTTAAAGCTCTCTGACCTCGAGCAGGCTGCCGAAGAAGCAGATCATGAGAAATAAGCTCTGTTTAATCAATGAAGTCTACTTACTGACAAGTTCTCTCCCTACTTCTTTCCTTTTCCCCCTGCAGCGAATAGAATATTGACCACTATCAAGAATATCCTCCTAATTAATTTCTAGACTCAGTCCCTGCTGTACAGGTTAGGAGCTGCCTAAACTCTATCCAAGAGCCCTGTGGACTAATGAAGTAGGTAGGATCTCCCCCAGAGTTAGCACTTCACTTTTGCGCAGTTCTTTATTCCCCCTTTCCACTCCTGTTTTTTGGTTTTGTTTCCTGAAGAAGGGAAAGAAGGAAAAATAAATGTTTTTTGCTAAGGTAAACTAGGTGCCAAAGGAGCTACATAACTGGGTCACTTATATTGACAAGTCAGAGGACTTCGACTGCCATTTTATATTTCATACATCATTGCTAAATAAAATCAGGAAATTGCTATTTCAGTTGAAAGGTGTTTATTGCCATTTCCTCATTCACTTCCAGAAAAAGGGGTTTTTTTGACCAGAAACTCCACTAAGACTTTAAAGTAATTCACAGGTAGGAAAAAGCCATATATATATATACAAGTTAGTCATTAGGTTAACTTGCCAATGAAAAGTGACTGTGCTAATTAAACAATTATTTTTCTAAAATTAGTGTATTAGAAAAGTGTGGATAGCAAACAAGTGGGGCAGAGGAAGTAAAGTAGTTAGGATTGGTTGGGGAGGCGGACATGTATTGGTAGCAAAGGAAGTGAAGAGACTGGGGAGGAAGAAGACAAAGATTTTGTTTGTGATTCAAAAGGTGAGAAAGACAGAAGAGATTACAAAATAGGAGGAGACAGGAAGAAAAGTTAGTCTGAAAATATAACCCAAAGGTTACATGTGTAGTTCTGCTGTAGTAGATTTTTAAGTGTGTCAGAGCAAATGAATACAGGAGTCAAGGTCATCAGTCCCGGCTTGACTTCAACCCTTTCCTTCTTTTTTTTTTTTTTTATGATGACATCGTGGCCATGACATAAAGAACCCACACTTCCTCAGTGTCTCTAGACTTATGGTGCACTTAGAACAGCCAGTACACTTCAGCTTGCTATGTTATCTATTTGTTTCCAAGGCCTCCCTGCCACATGCAATGAATTTTAACAACATTCCAATGTTTACTGTTTTTATCATAAGGAAGTTTCCCGTTAAGTTGCATGCTACCCATGGCCCTGGAATCTGTGGATGACTTACCTGAGAGATGTAGGAACCTACATCAAAGGGCACAGAAGCTGACTCAGTGAATATGGAAACTATCTATGATACATACCTGATACTCATGCATGTGTTGGCGACTGTCCCAGGCTTATGCATTAACTTCTGCTTTGTCCTCCCAGATGTGTCATCATTGTGAAATTTGCAGAGCTCTGCTTACTAAAATGAATTATATATTATTTCAAAATAATCCTGTTTTACTGCAAACACAGATCTTTCCATGTCAGGCTCTTTTCAAGTACCCTTAAGTTTTGAGTGATAAAGGTGGAGAAGTAAACATGGGTTAGAAGTCATGACACTGAAGAAATACCAAGAAAGAAATATGATATGGTTCAGAAACAGGTAACTGCTTTGCCAAAACTGTGTGTGGTGCAGACAATGTAGCTATCTTTGTGCTTGGATTTAGTCACATTATTCAGGAGAGAATGTAAATCTAATCATCCCAAACAAATCATGTGGCTGATCTGGAGGCTGCATGGGTTATGATTCTACTCTGGGAAAATTGCTAGACAAGGGCAAAAGGCTCATCATTAGCACTGGTGTTTGTGCTCATCTGGTCAGAGACATAAACAGGCAAAAACAGCCATCCATCCCACTCAGCTGGATATAACTCACACTTATATGAAGAGTCACATGCAGGGTCTAGCCAGTTTGTGCATTCTTACGAATGTTCCCTTTCCAGATGCACGCTTCTTCATAGCCTGCTGGGCAACTCAAGCCTCTAAAGTATTTTTTTTTCTCATTGGCTCTTCATCCATCTTATCCACAATTGCTCTGGAGCCAAGAGACAAAGATTTACAGAATCTGCTATCAGTATATTTAGAAACAGAAGCATTTTGCTACTTCTGCAATGGAAACCCATTGCAGGGAGGTGTGAGACACTGCAAAGGTGCTGCTGATATTCGGGGACATTCTCCAGACCAAGACAGCACCAGGGATAGGCTGAGAAACTGAAGGAAGGTGATTCTGCTAAAGGCTGCTAAGACCCAGAACACATCCACAATTAGATAATTTTCTTTTTAACTGAAAGATATTTAGTATCAAAGGAATATTGGAATAGAACAGCACTGCACTGACAGGCCTGAGCTTGCACCTCATTACTGTAGCACAAACAGTGTAGACCATTATATTATTCCCCAGGAAGAGTGTGAAGGAGCATGTCAGTGGAATCTGTCCTGTCACACAACAGCTAATAAGGTTCTCCCTACCCTTATTCTCATGTCACATCAAGTTTTATGTTACATATATAATGTAACATCACAAGTTACCTAAGTACCTAATGTGGTTGGATCCAATGAGCATAACAAAGCTGGATGTTGGTGATTACGTATCTGTCATTTCATGTGTTGCTGTACTACAGTTCTAACCAACAAAGGATCCAGCTAAAGTTTATAATAAAAACCTGAGACTGAACAAGACTCTCTGAAACCACAGTTCCTCTGAAACACTCATGTAACATCAAACTGCCATAGAGATTTGAATATTCTCAGACATTTTGGCCCAAATTTTAATGCTGATCTTTCTTAGAACAATTATGTTTCAAATCTGGTCAAATTCCACAGGGAAAGCAGCACGTTAAAAGACCCTGAGAAAAGATAAGAAGGGAGTCAGGTCGAGGTAATGACACAAATAAAATACTTTGTACAACAGGAGTAGGAGTCCTGTTACAAGCCTGTTTGCAAGACAGGCTAGTACAGAATAAATAGGTGACTTATGGTAACGTGCTGAAGTCATCAAACCCAAACAGCACTCGGATAGTATGAATTCAAGTCTTGCCATTGTTAAGAATTTTTATATGCGTAGTTTGCAATCTGAAGGAGCTCTTTCAGGAACATTTGTCCTTAAACCAATAATTCAAGTTTAAGAGACAATATTTTAAAATGCTTTCTAATCAATGTGCATATCCAGATTATTCTGAACATTTATGTGCCTAGGGAAGAATTAGAAATACAATTTTAAGGTAATTTGCTTCAGTTGCCTTTCTGCTCAAAGGGACTAATTTTCAAAAACGAGATGCTTGATTTACATACATAAGTGTATTGTCTTGAAAATTGTATTAGTAGCAGCTGAAGCAGAACTACTGGTAGAAACTCAGGATCATTTGACTAAGGCACTTCCAATATGCAATGTCCACAGTACACGACCTTTCAATGTTCAATGTGTTCTGAAGTCTATATAAATAACTGAATGCTGATGTGTCCAGACAATGAATCATTTTCTTCTGCAGGAAAACCTTGAGACATTTAGTCCAAGCATTCCTCAGATGTAACTCTCCTCAGGAAATAGCTGATTTTATTAGCAAGAGTGCTTTAAATTCCATGTTGACAGTACAATTGTTTGGAAAACTGTCAGACTTTGAATAAAGGTAGGTGGAGGCATTAGGTAGACAAGTTGTCTTAACCCGCCAGAACTCCTGTGAGAATCTCTGTTCATTTCTCTTGACTCTTCTCAATCCATCTCCTACTCGTATGTATGAGCTATTTCATATTTACTCCAAAGGGGCTAAGATCCCTTCTTAAATATTATCCATTCAAAATCAAGGAAAGGATCTAGGTCTCCCTCACACAGTCATTATTCTTACTGGAATGATCAGGAGATGTTTGCCTCATGACCTGTCAGTTTATGATGCACAGTCTTTGCTGCAGACCATCTTAGACTTCAGTACACAAACCTTTCTCATGGTGGCAAAACCAGCTGGAAGTGTTTTTATCCTACCCCACCCTGAGCCATTTGTTTCTGCATTTTTCATAGGAGTTCACTGCCCAGTTTTGTTGTGCTAAGAAGACTGTAAGGCTGTGTTATAACATGGACCAGCAACATAATCTGAGGTTAAAAATTGATGTCATTTTTTTACCCTAATCCGAGTTTCTGGCAAAAAGCAGAACTGAATTATGATTGGAGATCTGAGTAGCAGAACCTGAATTTCTGAAGTAATGCTGTGCTGGCACATAGATCTTCTGAACCTCAATAATGATACATTTTACCTTTCCTCAATGAGATGCATGTCTGTAGGTTTCTTCTTCACCCCTCATCCCCATGCTTACTACAGCTTTGTTTGGAAATTGGGATAAATTAGGTATACATTTTAAACTGTAGGAAAGCTGCTTGTCAATAACAGCAGTATAGCAGCATAAATAACAGGATAAGTAACAGCAGTTGTGACATCCAGATTTCACTGGAGCAATTGTCATTGGGGCAGCTTTCCAGGAACTGCCCAGATGGAAAAGTTATCACATACAAAAAGTTCACTCAGTCAGTTTATTCAACTAACCATCCACATGTCTATCATGGCATCCCACATGTAAGTCCCAGGTGTGCATCCTCATTGGCAACATGTTACTGAAAAGAAGGGAAATTGATTGCCACAAAACTTACTGAAGTTCAGCCTAAACAGTGGCTCTTTACATCACTACCAAATATAAGCTGTACTTGTACATAAAATCAGTGAAAATCTATAATACTAACAATACCCTTAAATTTGAAGGGACCAAAAACTACCAGATTGAAGCAATTCTAGGGAAACACTGACAGCATAGGAGTGATAGTTTTCCTGCTATCAGCATTTCTATGTATAGACATATATAATACACACACAGCAAGGAGCAGGACCTTCATTTAGCATTTAGATTTTCCTAAAACTGTGAGGAGGAATGTGCCAAGATGCTTTGGAGAGGAAGTTGTACAAAACAGAAGTATGTGAAACAGAAGAGTGTTACTGTACTTAGCTAGCAAATCTCTCTAGGCTTTTCCAAAGAAAGCCATTTGGCCTAATAATCACTGAGCGAATTTTTCAAGAAAGAGTCATAACCTTGCCAAATTCAATTCTTTGTCCAAAATTACTGGAATGTAACATCTAGTTAGTTAGTTTAATTCTAACACAGAGAGAGAATAGTCCACACAGGTTTTATATTTTGTTTCAGAAGAAACTTCCCCCAGAACCTCAAATTGAAACAAACCTTCTAGAAAAGGGTAAGTCCAAATTTGAGTCCAGATGTCTTTAAAATTTTCAAAAAAATAACAGGAATGTGAAAATAAACACATAATTGAACATGTTGAGAGACTACTGTGGCTGCCTGTAACAAAAAATTACTTCTTAACTTGCATAGCTTAAGATGGGGGTTAAACTATGTAGAAATAAATTCTTTAGTGAGTGGGGGGAGTACTCAGGAAGCCTGCTTTTCTATTGGCTTCAGTCCTTTGTCCCTAAACATCCACATCACAGTCTTTGCCCCAGAGGCAACATGATGGGATTAGCTACCTTGCTGCTGATTTTCACAATGTTTTAGGGAACTCTCAGATCTTTAGCCTTCTGTTAAATTCATTTGAAATTGTTTACAGATTTATAGGTCATTAGAGAGACTCTAATAAAATATATCACATAATCTATAATTTATCTAGCTACCAAATACAAACACTCTTTCCTTTCCAAAATGAGGCAATTCCTTGTAAGAGAGTGCCTTATAACACACAGCTATATAATTCATATAAGAGCAATTTTCTTCCATGTAGACAAACACTTAGAATTCAATCAGGTAGCAGGACTCCAGTGGAAAAGACTTGGACAAAGCCAGGATGCCTCTTAAGAAATCAGCTCTCAGACAAAATGCAGTAGCTGATAGTTCATGTATTCTCTGCTATGCAAATGCAAATAAAATAAGTTAGCATGTAACTCTTTTAAAATAGAAATAAAACTGTTGTGACAAGAACTTATACAATATTTCCACTGTAAAACAACTATTCATTAGTGACTAATGGAATGTCTCCCTCTCACCATTATAGTGAAAAATGTTAGATGATTACTAAGCAGCTTTTTTCTAAACCTCACTGGAAAATAATAAATTATGTATTCTTTTCTTAACTTTTCTCAGAGGAACAAATAGATTACCAGTTGATAAGTGATGCCTTCTTTTCAATGCATTTATTTTAAATTGTTGTGACTTGCTTAAAATACTAAAATTATTTATATGAGATGCTCACATGTATTCCTTATGTGGGTGAAGGACTCAAAATTTGGCAGCAAAACAGCTTCTGTGTCAGGGATGAGCCTTTGGTAATCTCCCTGATGAACTGCCACAATGATAAGCCTTTTATGAGAACCACTCTTTGCTCATGCCCAGCAGTGCCTCACCACAATTTGACAGCAGGTCTCTTAAGAGTCTTTCTGCACCGAGGTGCTGAGCTGGACAATCCCTGTTGCTGCTGCTCCAGGTTGCTGTAGAGCACTGCAGCAGCTGGCATCAGAGCTGGAAACAGGAAGATTCTTCCCTGTGGTCTTGATATTCTGGTACCAATGAGTCAGTACCAGAGAAAGAACCTGAATGAAATACATTTAAAAAAAAAAGGAAAGTCAGTCTCTCTGAAATGCCAAAATGTAGCAAAAGCTTGGACTGGAGGAGTTTGGATGGACTTTGGGGACAAGACAACTGATTGTTGTTATAAGTAAATTAAGAA
Organism: Rhipidura dahli; assembly: GCA_013399225.1. NCBI lineage: Eukaryota > Metazoa > Chordata > Aves > Passeriformes > Rhipiduridae > Rhipidura > Rhipidura dahli. The sequence goes on along the minus strand of VXAC01005917.1, from coordinate 576,289 downwards.
AAGAGTATTGGCTTCAGGAAAGTGAATTTGGGACTAAGATAGCTAGTGGATGAGAAGGCTGAAACAGAATGGGAAGTTGATGGGAATCCTGAAACTACATAAAGAAACTGGAGTAAGAGTTGAAGGAATGAAAGAATGAAAGACAGAAGTGGGGATGGAAAAGACAACAAGGTTCGGAGAAATTTGTAGCAGGACTGAGAGAAGAGGCTGTGATCTCATATGTGTGTGTGTGTGTTTGAAGCGAATTATACAGAACAGGGAGCAAGAAGCCAGAGCTCCTAATCCTGCAAATGGTTAAGCATTCTGACCAGAGCAGGAAACTGGTGGTGAGCCACAGCCAAAAACACAGACTGGGGACTGGGTGTCTGGAGCTGCAAGAAGAATCCTGCAACTGCAGTCATACCACTTTGGCAGTAGGTGAATGAGAGAGAGACTGTCAGATTTTATACTCAGACTCTAAAGAAAAAATAATAAAAGGACCAGCAAGACAGATTTGAGTGGATAGGGACAGTAAAAATCTCCCTGAGGTGGACAAAGTCCTCTGCCTACTAGATCACACCCTGGCAGCACTTAGACCTGAACCCAGGTTTCTTGACTGTTCACATTCTTCTGCTGTCAGCAAACACTTGTGAACATCACTAAGGTTTGAGTAACTCAGCATGTGGTCTTCAGCGGATTTGAGATCATGCTCCCCCAGAAAGGCATTCTCTCTTGCCTCTGGCTGCCCCTTCCTTGCTTCCTAAGGAATAGGGACCCACCTAGGAAGAGGTGATGCAACTCACAAAGCTAATCAGACACGGGATGCTATTTTGCAGAGATAGCTTTCAATAAGATCAGCCAGCTGACCTGATTTACTGGGTTGCCACTCAAGTGCCCGTGTTGACAAAAGTTAACATGGCAGAGGCTGCAGCAGAGACAGATGTGAATGCAAGGAATATCTCCACTCTGAATTTTTTTGGACTCTCTCATCCTATGATCACTTATTCCAACCCTGAAATGATGCCCTGTTTCCCTGCCATTGATGGACATTATGGAGGGGAAAACTTACTGGTACTGTTACTCACTAATTGACTTGTAGGAATCTCCTTTCTGTAACTAAAATTTTAACCCTGCTAATGAATGTTAATACTGCAATCTGCATAATGCCACACAAGAAGATCCTGCAGTTTTGTTTGCTTCTTTAATTGTCAAAAAAAAAGAAAAAATTAGAAATTCTGTGCTAGCAGGTTATGAAAATTGTAAAATAAGGATTCAGAGATAAGGAATTAATGATGCAATGTGGGAAACCAAAATGTAATTGTACAACTGAAGTCAGTATCATAACAGCTATAAAATAGAGCTTCCCTAAAACAGCTCCAGAGTTTTTGATTTTGCAACTTTCATAATGTTCTTTTAAGGTTTCCTGTGCACATGTAGTAGAATACAAGCTCGTTTGAATCTCTGAGCAAGTATTTTAGAAAGGCTGAGAAAAAAGGAGAAAGAGGCATGTGAGTTTTATAGGTGTAAGCAAGCAATGAAAGGCACCATAGCTGAAAGCGAGTGAAATGAAAGGCACTTACATCATACAGCTTTCCTGCAATAAAACTCTAAACACACCAAGGATTCTTGAATTCTCTTGAGGTTGCTTATTGGCACCTGCAAAGCAAAAAGAACTCTTTGTATTGTATTAGTTATAATGTCTCTGTACCGCTGTAAGTAATGCAAAAGTAGTTTCTTTTTCACTCTGAGGGAGAAGGGGAGTAGTCTGTACCAGTCAGCTTTTTAAAATAACTATTACATTAATTACTTGAAATTCCATTTACAGAATTCATGTTGCTGTGCTCAGAATTTGATTGAATTGTATAAATTTTAATAAAATTTTAATAGCTGATTAGAGAAAATGCATGAAGTTTGCAAGAGATGGCCCTAAGTCAACAGAATCACTCTGCCTTTATAGGAAGTGGACTTTGGTTTGGTAACTAAACTCATTATCAACAAACTAATGGAGGAAACATTGCCTTTGTACGGGCGTATCTACCTGGAGACTGAGTACCGGTGTACAGTGAGTTTGACTGGAGCAGGCTGGAGCTGCATTTGCAGAGTGAACTTCTGAGAATTACCGGGCTTGTCACCAAGGGGATGATAGATGATGGCCATACTGTCATGTTGGTCACAGACTGGCTCAGAGCAGAGTACTGGACTCACTAGTTGCACAAATAAGTTGGTCTCTATAGAAGTGGTTTTCTTTAGGCTGAACCAGAAAACAAGAGGCTCTCCCTTTGCTACTCTTAATATCCCCAAAGCCGAGCAGATCAATGAGTAGGATGACTTCTATTTGCACTTGTGAGGTTGAGCATATGCATGATGGAAAGGTTTTTGTTGTTTGTACAATTTATTAGTCCCACTTTTCTCCAAACAAGGGACAGTTGTATTCATGTTCTCAAAGGATACTATAGATGGAAAAATGCAATTTATAGTGAAAACTAACAAGGTTTAATTTCAATTTTCAGAGCCAAAATTAACTGCATGGATGAAATGGAAGTGGAAGGCTCTAGGCTTCAGTTATTCTGTTTTTAAGGGAGAGCAAGAGGATTAATTCACTTCAGTCTTTGTTGCTAGCTCTGGCACATAGCAGAAGAGACTTATTGCAGGCCTTAGCAAGACTGTGAGTTAGCAGCTCTATTCATCAGAGACTTGCGCTAGTGATTTAATTGTGGAACATGCTCATTTTTCTGTGTCTTGAAACTCATACGTTATATATGCGATTTACATGATACACACTTAATATGCTTATCTTGCAGCAGATGACACGTTGGAGGATAACTGCAACTGAATGTGTATTGATCAAAAGAACCTCCTCTAAATCATTATTACAGAAACTTACAACAGAAACACAAAAAAAAAGATTTTGTGGAAGTTGTAAATTGGTTGAGCAAAAGGTAGACTCACCCGTGGATGAGGAGGAAAATATTTACACCAATTTTCATGGGTTGTCATCAATATTGCAGTCTCTCTGAAATTCCTGTGATTATTAGCAAGTTTTAGAAAATGGTTCCACCACTAAGGAGCTGCTCCAAGTGAGCAAATGCCCACTTAATTAGAAGTAAAAAACTCAACACTGACACATTTTAAAGTCTTGTTGAGCTGTAACTTGAAAGCAAATTCTGTGGATACTACTGTATCTCAGAATGAGTTAGAAAAGGCTTCAGGGGAAGTGTCAGAACAAACTGTACAGGCTTTTTTGCCATGTGTCATTATTTTCTATGAATGCATTGCATTATCTGGTAAAATAGTTTGAATGTGTCACCAGGTATGTCATGCCCACCTGCACTTAGAGATTATGTCTGAAAAGATCAACAGAAAATCTCTAAAGAGCAAATTTCACATTATTCACCCTTTGAAAACCAGAAATGTCAAAGCTATTTGCCACAAGTTATAGCAGCTTGGTAGTATGGACAGTGATGGAAATCTCTATTACGTATTTCTCAATTCATTCTACACATAGCAAAAGTATGAAAAAGCCAGTGTGAAAAGAGTCTTGGGAAAAAATTATCTATATCAGACTGAATTACAAAGGTGTTTTTTTTTTTTTTTTTTAAATTAATTAGTTGGTTAGGGTTGCAAAAGGAACAAAACTTATGTACTCTAATTCAAGTGCACAAATAAATTAAACTAAATTAAAATATGCTTTCTGAGCAAAATCACATAAAGTGGTGGCAATGTGGGCTTCCACAACATTGTTAGTGAATACTGAAGTGCAAATTTACTGCTCTAGAATTCAACAGACTAAGTTCCTGAGATCAGAAGATCTATCACTTACTCTGTAAGATGCCACAGTCTGAACTGAATAGAAAAAAAGTATATGGAACTTAATTCCTCAAATCACATTTTGAAAAAAAAAACCCTTTTTTCTGTATATAACAATAATGAAAATCACTATTATAAATAATAATGTTTTTTGTCTTCAGATTGAAAGGATCTTGAAAAGATCTTGAAAATAATTACTTTTGTGCTATTTAAAGGAGAATAACGGCCTCTTGCAAAAGCCAGGAAACTAAAATGGACTCTTAAAGAGTTAATGAAGTCCTCAAAACTTAGAAGTGCCTGAAAACTCTATTCACTATGAAATCTGAGTGAGAATGTTCACCTCTGAATGAAAGTCAAAGCTGACTAGTGTTAATCATTTAGACCAAGATTCCTCTTAGGGGTCCATTTTAGGCCTAGTGCTCTTCAATATCTTCATAAACTACTGGAGCACAGGAATACTAAGTAAGAATACTAGAAGGAATACTAAGTAAGTTTCCCGGCAACACCAAATTGGGAGGAGCTGTTGACTCCCTTGATGGCAGAGGGGCCCTGCAGAGAGAACCCAGGGAGCTGGGCAATCGCCAGCTGTATGAAGTTCAGCAAGGGAAAGTGCTGGATTCTGCACCTGGGACAGGACAACCCTGAACATACAGACAGACTGGGGAATGAGAAGTTGGAGAGCAGCCCCATGGAAAGGGATCTGGGTGCCCTGGTCAGTGTCAAGTTGAACATGGGTCAGCAGTGCCCTGGCAGCCAGGAGGGGCAGCCGTGTCCTGGGGGCATCAGGCACAGCATCACCAGCCAGGCAAGGGAGGGGATTGTCCCACTCTGCTCTGTATTGGAGTGGCCTCACCTGGAGTCCTGGGGCAGCTCTGGGTGCTACAATTTAAGAAAGACATTAAACTATCAGAGAGCATCCAAAGGAGGGCTACAAAAATGGTGAAGGGCCTTGAGGGGAAGATGTGTGAGAAGCGGCTGAGGTCACTTGGTCTGTTCAGCCTGGAGAAGAGGAGACTGAGGGGAGAGCTCATTGCAGTCTGCAACTTCCTTGTGAGGGGAAGAGGAGGGGAGACACTGAGCTCTTCTCTGTGGTGACCAGTGACAGGACTGGAGAGAACTGCCTGGAGTTTTTAGGGGAGGTTTAGGTTTGATATCAGGGGAAGGTTCTTCATGCAGTGTTTGGTCACTGGACCAGACTCCCCAGGGAAGGGGCCACAGCACCAAGCCTGAGAGAGTTCAAGAAGCATTTGGACAATGCTCGCAGGAACATGGTGTGACTCTTGGGGATGGTCCTGTGCAGGACCAGGAGTTGGTCTCGATGATTATTCCGGGTCCCTTCCAACTCAGGATACTCTATGATTCTCTGATTCCATATCTCTAATTACTACTGTCACTAATAGAAAAACTGCAGGGATCCATTCACTCGATTTTGTTGCATGCAGGAGAGAAGAGATGAGAACAAATTAAAGCAAAGCTGCCATGGGTCTGCATTACAGGATTTGTTTCAGGATTATTAACACAGAAGACAAGGTGATAAAAAAATCCAAAACACCCCAATAAATTACAATCTGATCTTTCAGATTTTGTGTGTTAGATTAAGACTCAGCAATAAATTATGTTGATGCTTGATTACCATTTGTCAATAATCCAAAAATTTAAATTTCTCATCAACTTCCACCTTAACAATCAGAACTTGAAATTCCACAAAGGAATAAAATTGTTTTTCCTCTTTCCAGGCATATGATTGTTTTCTGAAGTAATATCCATGTGGAGACTTTTAATTTTTGCCAATTAATTCCCAAAAAATATTTGTAATTCCCTAACAAGATTTAAATAGAAATTGCAATTCTTCAGCAAGCTTGAATCAGCAGGACATCAGTGTACATGTTGAAGACTATTTATAGTGAAGGGGAAAATCTGTGTATGTGCATAGATGTCTTGCTTTAAGGTTTATATTCTGCTGAAAACAAAAATTCTTTTCTTTATATCCTAGAATGCAATCCTTGGACTGCTCTTCAAAACCCAGGATCCTAACAGCCATGCAAACACTGTTTTAAATATTTTCCAGTGTGTCAAGAATTGCATAGAGTATGGTTATTAATCTTCAGCGTCATAAATTCCCCACACACCCTGAGATCCAGTTTAGCTGGCAGGGTCAAAAATTCTCCTCAAACAGCTGGACAGAAAATGAATCTACTTACCTTGTTCACTGCTACCTTTTCCTCAGCAGCAATGTAATTGTGTTTCATGTTACTGAGAAGGTACCCATGTTGGAAGATGGTGAGGACTTCTGTGGCCAGAATAAATAAGAAGGTGGAAAGTGAACTTTAAAAAATATATAAATATTTATCTTCAATAATTATTGTGTTATCAATTCTCTGTTGAGAACACACCAACAGCTGTTCTCCTCAGCTTTCTGTACAAAAATTAGTATTATATTTCCTTACGTGCCATTTCTATGATAACACTGAACACATATTTTAGCTGGCCTTAGATTATCAGATAAATGTGAAAGTACTGTAGTCAGTTCTTTCATACATGTGTCTGTGTTTATTTTATTTTTGTCAGATATTGTTTTCTTCTTACACAATGTAACAGGAATGTGACATTGACAAGTGTGGGTGTGTCTTTGAATAATTTTTCATGCTGAATTTCCATCTGCCTTTAGTATGAGGTTTCTGTACTATACACAAGGCACTGGACACGTGAATTTCAGATCTTGATGTGAATTTTCACTTCCAGCCAGGTGACAGACACAGACATGCAAACACCTGGGTCAGCCTTCTGTGGATGAGAGAGAGTATTCCTGCAATGGAGCAGTACTATCATTAATATCCCCATGGTTTTTTAAGCTCAGTCCTATAAATCATGTTATTTGAACCAAGATACCTGTCCAGAGCTGATTGTGTCAGTTGTTAGAAGTTGCCTGTCCTTGGTGGTGGAGGAATTGTGAGAAGCCATTTGATGACTATCAGCATGACTATGTTATTTCTGCATATCCCTATGCAGTGGATTGGTTCCAGCTGGACCTTAACCAAAATTGAACTAAATATGTGCTTAGCTCTTTGGTGTTTCTAAAATCTCATTTTCTCTCATGCTTTATTCCAACTGCTAAATGAAGATGTCTTCTTTCAATGAGCTGTTTGTCAATATCAAAAGAAAAACAGGTGCCTGACACCAGTCAGATCTGCAGCATGACAGACATTAGTATATACAGGATAGTGCTTGCCTCCTGACTGAAAATAAAAGAAAAGCAAGATTGCACACAAACACAAACCCAGGATCAGACAAGTCAGAGAGGAGCCAAAGGTGAAGTCACTCCCGTAACACTGGAAATGACATGTTAGGATTCTGGGAAAGGCTGATACCAGCTCCACTGTCTACTCTTAGTGTTACAACTCTCTGCAAAAAATCCCCAAAACCCCACAAACCTTTTGAGTTTATTACCCCTTGAATACATATACATTCTCTGCCCATGAATGAATACTTACCTTCAGCAAAATTATATTTGCTGACTCTAGAAGCTGCTTTATAAAACTTTGACCTTTGAAGTTGATGACAGTATTACCACCTGACTAATGGTGTATGTCCACAAAGCATAAAAATCTGTTTCGTCTTACTAAATGCCACTTGCTGATGACTTTCTCTGGCGTCTTTCAAGTATGCTCCAGGAACAAGCAATGTAAAGAATAGAATTTGAAGTAGGCCCTGAGCCCTTGGCTTCTCCCGTGTCCTGCAGAAGCAGGGAAATATCTTCTGTGATGCCATCTCCAGTTTCCTTGACATGTTCCACATGACAGAATCTCTGAATAGAGCCAGGAAGATGAACAGTTACTGTTCTCTGCTCTGGACTTTGGTAGTTTTTAAAGAAATATAAATGATTTGTGATACATTTTGATGGTTGACAGGGCTTTTTCCCCTTGCCATTCTGCAGAGCTTTTAGTAAAAAAGTCTATTCCTTTGGGAAATCCCAATGTTGCAGCCTTTGTATGTGTAGAAAATACTTTATTGCACTTTAGAATCACTTCCATATACAGAAACAATTTCAAGTAGTTGAGGTCTTTTGCAGATATTCCTTTCAAACCTTCATCTTGTCTGAACCTTGAACTATTGCAGTCAAGTTAATTAGAGCAGCCTTTACAGGTTCAAAAGATCCAGACAATTGCAATACTGTGTTTACAAATTTTCTAAACCTTTTCAAATAGCTCCTCTCCAGTATATGCTTTCCATGGAAAAAATGTACCACTATGATGTTATGTATAAAGATACTATCTTCTGCACTCATTTGGGCTGACCTGCATGACTAACTCATAACTATTCTATTTGTGAGTAATGGCATCATCCTATATTTATTTTCAAGAACTGTATAATATGTAGTGCTTATGCTGTGATGATCTAAGATGGTATCTTTGGGGACTGTTACACTGTTTTATTGTAGCCAATACAAATAGTAATGCCTACAGGTAATGCTGCCTGAGGTGTTCTAATATAAGATATTTTACATTGCTATCTTTGCTGAGTTTAAATCACTTGGATTGCAACTTTTCAATATATGACTCTTGGCTTGAATTCTTTGAAAGAATACTTCACCTGAAAAGATTCACTTTGTGGTTGGGTTTGGGGATTGTTTGTTTGTTTGTTTCTTCCTTTTTTTCCCAGAACAATGTTCAAAAAATAAAAAAAAAGTTGTTCTTTGAATAGCTTTTGTAGGTTATCATAATTGGGATGTGCCAACAATACAACTTGACAGTAGATTGACTCCTTGAGAAAGCACTCACTGGAGTGTCCTCACATCTCCTTTTCTCACTTCCTCACTGCTGCCTAGTGATCTTAGGGTAAGATTACAAAAGGTAGATGTAGGAAACTTTTAATGGCAGGTGTTCCTTACAAACTATGCTTTTGTAACTTCAGTGAGACAAGATGACATAAATACCGCAACATGATTAGCATTTTGTTAATTTCTCTGTTTGATTAGGCAGGAGTTAATTTTGATTAATTAACTTTATTTTGTTGCTCTTAAGAATAATGAATTTTATGCTGCAGCACAAAATAATTAATACCAAAATAAAAGATAGTCATTGTGTCTGTGTTAATGTTTGACTTCTACAGGAAAACTCATTCCCTATTGCATTCCTGTAGAAAGACAGATAGAAACATATGCATGTCCTTCTAAAACACAATCCTTGTGTGAGGACAATGAACACAGTCCAAGATGACACATAGGCTTGATGGCAAAACCCAGTAAAGCTTTTACTAGTGAATTTACCCTTGTCTACTGACAGCAAAACTTGTATTTCGATACCAAATGATCACCAGCGAGCAGCTGCTAAAATACAACAGAGCAAATCCAGTAGAATTCAGCCTATCCTAATACAGGCAAACTTCTGGAACAAGGCCTTTTGTTCCAGTGCCGCCAGTCTAAACAACAAGGCTATTGACTGCATGTGCCAGCCTTTGTTACTGGGGGCTACCTGAAAAGATTAAAATTGCATGAATCTGCAATTTCAGATCCATCAATTCTCAGCTGCAAAATGTCCATCTGTAAACTGACCCAAGAGGAGTAGACTGTTGACTTAAGCTTCTATGTTAAAGGGTCATACTGTCATAGTCCATCCCTAGGAAATAAATTAATTTCCAGTGCCAGTGCTAAGTAAGTCTCAAGAAGCTGTAGCATAGTTTTGATCTTTCATATTGCCATAATTATTGCAAAAGGTCATTAATTCATCTATGAACCATCAGGCAAATCAGTAAGTCCTTTAGACAACTTCACAGAAAGGAAACAAAATGAAAGGCATTCAGACCACTTCCTCTTCCACTTTGTCACAATTTTACTAAGCTATACACTGACATGAACATGCTTCCCCAAAAGGGAACTGTTTGCAAATCATCTCCAAGAAGACCCACCAAAGATTCCTTACCTTTTGCACCCCTTTCTTTACAGAATATAATATTATTTTTGTTCAAGCTATATCAAATCCACAGTGAAATCTGTAGGCTAATGATGAATCAAGTAGACATTTTACTTTCCCTTCTCTGTGCTGAAAGGCAGCTTGCACAGTTTTGTGAAAAGTTTTTCAAGCACTAAGCCTAACATTAGCATAATATTATATGAGTCAAACTTCTGGTAAGAAGTACTGGTAGAACTAGGCTGCACTGCAGTGTACTGAATAAATCTACATTATGACTTTGACAGGAAGACTAAATTGTCCTGGTTCTGGTCAGGACAGGGGTAATTTTTGCAGTAGCCAGAAGGGGCATGGCTAGAACCTGGAGGTTATTCTGTACCACCTCCCTTCTGACTCGGCACAGCGTGGCCAAGGGAGCAGTTGGGTATTGTTGCAGGTTGTCAGGGGGTTTCCATGCAAACCCTTTGGGTTTTGTACCCCCTGTCATTAGTATTGTTGATTATATTGTTCTTTTTCCTATCTCATGGCTGTTTCCAGTAAATTGGTGTTGAATCCTCAAACTGAAAAAAACCCACAAACCTTAAGTTCATATTATTTATTCATAAAAATGCATTTCTATTGCTGTAGAAGATAACTTTCCTCTACATTGCTCAGTTTTCCCTTTTTCAGTTATTTAAGAAGAAAAGATAGTTAAGGTTTTTTATTTTTCTCATCTGAATGGAAAAAAAAGGATGGTTTTTAGTCTTTCTCCAATTATCAGAAGAAACATCCTGCTCTTTCTCAATGTTTACAAATGTCTTTATTTTCCTAAAGGAAAACAGCTAATAGTATACCACCCAAACTAATGTTCTCTTCACTGGACGATACTGTTTATAGGATTTGGAAAAGACTTGATAGGCCATGTGGAGAAAAAAAAAAAGCTGGAGATATTTGCACTCTTGAAAAGTCAACCTGTAAATACGATACTCATAACCAGAAAAAAACCCAAAATTCTCTATGAAAACATATCCTCCATGAGCTGTAATAGAATATGTACTTCATTAAAAATCTGTAAGGCTCTCTGCATTCTCTGTAAAAACACAGAATTTCAGATGTCCCTATTCTCCACATACTTACTCATTCCAAAAGTGTACTTAGTCATGAGAACACAAATTACAAATTCAAAGAGAAAAGCAAAGAATGTCTGTCTTTCAGATATGGTACCGACATTTGCATCAGTCCTCAACCTACTGCTTTCTTAGATTATGACACCTCCTTTCAAAAACTGATGAGGACAGTCCCTAATTTAATTTTCATGTAATGCACTCTTCATAATGATCATTACATTGACTATGAGAATAAGCAAATTGTTATGGCTGATCAGACATTTAAAGTGTTCTATAAGGATAAAATTGTCCTTCAGCTTCACTCCATGCTCCCATCCCAACCAAACTATTAAGCTAGGATTTTCTTTTTCATTTTATAAACCTGTTCTCATCCTCACCAAGTTAAGGGAAGCTACATTCCAGTGGTAAGACTTTGAATAGAGCCAAGGAATTCAAGGAGGTAGCTAAAACTTTTTATCTCTGATGTGGACGTAAACATCTAAACTCTGCTTATGGTGACCCATAGGGTGAGCTGACAGGGCGAGCAATACGATTGCACAAGATTATTTTTATTTTACATTTCCAGTTTGAGGCTTTTAAACATAAACTCATTTTAAGTTATGTAATACTGGTACATCTTCACTTTCTATGTGTATTCTCCAATCAGCAGTTCAAATTGCCTTTTCCATGGAGCTTTTGCCTTGTTTAAGGCACAAATCCTCTGCTAGGAATAAATCAGAAATGTGTAGAACATAGGCAGACTAACCAGGGACGTAAAGATATTGATCTCATCTCTGTTTGCACTGGCTTCACGGCGCCCAGAGTCAGGGCCAGCTATGTCTGTCACTGATGGAAGCTGTTGCATGTAAGATTCCAGTTTCAAGTGTTGCAGAACTAGAAAGGTGGGTGGTGAACGTGTCAGGAGAATGCACAAAGAGAAAAGCACGTCCTGTAGATAAAATGTGCATTCTGTCCCATGTAATTTAGTCCTAATTCTGTTGTAAAACTTCTGTTTGATACTGAGCAAGCCTTTAAAACATAGTCAAGTGTGGTTCTAAATATAACTCTGGAAACCCAGTTCAAGATATTGGGTATCCAGCTAGAGGTACAAAACATCTTGTACTTCTACCTGTAACAAATATCAAGAAAAATGCTACTTTAAAAATAAAAGGTACTATAGTCTCTTAGGTTTTTAAAACTAGGCCTCTTTAACTGAACAGCAGAAATCAGTGGACAATATTTGCTGTAATTTCATGTCTTTGTTCGACATGGGTAGAGAATGGATAACATAGCCCCCCTTATTTAACGGGCATATCGCAAAGAAAAACTATTAGTTCTTAAAAAAACCAGCTACATTTAGTCTGTCATTCAAGTCCACAAGGAAACAGTAGTGTATGGGTCACATTCTTTGAAAGCAAAAATTTGGAGAAAGAAACTGTCCTTATCAATAAAGAACTAAATACCATCATGTCAGTCCAAAAAATTACCAAGAATTTATTACTCTAAACCCTGCCATTCCTCTCTTCACTTATTTAAACTTGATTGTGTTACAGTCTGAATCTAATCTAGAATCAATGTTTTTCAGAGCAGTGGAAGTAATGTCTCAGTAGTTTAGAGAAATAGGAGGTCCTCTCTCCTAGACTTTCATGTAAAGAATCTTGTTCAACTGTTGCCCCTTCAAGCGATTCCACTTTTCCTCCATGTGTTGAAGAACTAACCCCTTTTATCTGCCTGAAATAGCCTCTCTTGGAACTGCACCCACTACAGAATGGGAAACATAACACTCAGCTCTTTGATGGAAGTACAGATTGCAAGAAATACTTTTTTCTAGCATTTCTCTTTCTTAAACATCTCCAACCACTTAGAAGACAACAGACTGAGATGGAGATGAGGAAGAGGTGAGGAAACTAAGAGGGACAGAATTTACAGAGAATAACAGATTACAAGGACGAGCCACATCCCAGAAATTGAGGGCAATAAAATAAGCATAGGATCAAAACAGGAGCGAAAAAATATTAGGTGCAAAGGGATATTATGTATTTCAGACCCAAACTGTCAACATAATTTGTCCATTATGGAGTTTTAAGCCATCCAGTTGTCTTAGATGAAGGAAGCCTGGGTTATGGAAACATGAGTAGGGTTAATCTCAACTTTCTCTAAGCAGTTGCAGGTGACATAATTCCCACCAGTAAAAAAGCCAACAAAATAAATCAAATTTAGACTTTGAGTCATCTGACCAGACATAGGCATCTGCTTTAGGATGAGATGAAGCATGCTGGGAATTCCACCAACGATACTGACTATTTTTCCTTCCTAAGTCTTACTCCCAAATACTAAAAGGCAGATAATCAGCTTAACATAACCAAACATAAGTTACTGATATTCACTTTATTACCAAGAGTTACAATCCTGTGGATAAATCTCTGCATATCAAATACATCTGTGATCCCTCGGTTAGAGCAAATCCTAGAGATGTAGATCCATTCCCATCCAATACAGATCTCCATGATGTTTTCAATCCTGTAAACTTTCAGCTAGCTGTGACCTACCACCATAACTATTTCAAATTCATCTGTTCCACCACCCATGAAGACATTTACAGACATTACAGTGGCACACAATGAGGTCAAAAAGGAGTTGACCTTTCAAATGAACTTGATTCCATGATCTGTACTTTGCCCATAAATTAGAACATTCTTTAATCTGCTAAACAGAAGAACAATTGTCCTCCTGACTTTACCAGGAGTGCCACTAAAGCAATTGTCCACTTCAAACTGGAAGCTCTGTATGCACACTGTAAAACTTCCTGCCTGGCTGACATTGTCTGGTTCTTTCCCATGCTGGATTAACTGAGGCTGTTCAACCACCCCTGAAAACATTCACTACCACTGTCAGAACTTCAACTGGCCTGGCTTTCCAGTCTTCCTAGACTGCTCTATTACTGCATTCCATACAGCTTCTCTACTGGAAATATTTATATGCAATGTTAGGAAGGCCATTTAGGAAGCTGGCAGTAAGGCTGGTTTCAACAACAAAATATTGTTGAAATTTGATGTGTCCTGCCTTCAGTGAGGAACGTATGAAACACCTGAAGAAATAAGAAAAAAACAATGATTTAGACAATTCACCATGTAACCTTTGGACAACGTGATTTTTCTTCCAGAGAAAGCAAGATGAGAGCAAGCTAACACGGAACCTTGTGTAGCAAAATACAATCACAAAAGCCAGTCACAAAACCCTGGTACCTCTCAGACTCTTGAACCATAGCACTAGCACACGGTATTTTTGAATAGTGCGATCGATTCTCCTGGAAAGTCTTATCAAGAAACAAGAACAAAAGGTTAGAATGGAAGGCAAAAGAATGAATGTCAATGCAAGCAATGAATATGTGTAAAAGAAGAAATTCTTTCACTGAAGATGAATTGTGGACCATGGTCAGAACACTAAAAACTAGTCTTAACTCTCAGCTGTGGCTCTTCCGTGAAATACTAAACATGGAGAAGTACTGATGAATGGTATTTCTTTTGAATCGTCCAAAAAAATCAAAACCCTCAAGACCTGGTTTACTGCAGTGGTGAGACCCTTAGTAAAATTAAGATGTTCTATTTTTATGCTTTTGCAAAGCAAAGTAACATCTTCAGCAACCACTGCTGCCATCTCCTGCTAATGTGTGAACACCGATTACTTTCAAAGACTGTCCTTCAAAGGATGGCTACCACAGTGGCATTACACTGCGTACAGCTCAAAAAGGATTCGGCCCACCTCTTAGGAATGGTGATTAAATGTTCATCTCCAGAAGGCAGTCACAGATCTTAGCCATCTTAATTTCATAGGCAGGTCCATCCTTCCACCAGTGATCTAGATACTGTCACCGAACAACCCCCTCTTTCACCGCCTTAGATTAAGCCTAGCCCTTGAAGATGTCAAGTAGTGGATTAAAAACCTTTTTGTAGACTAGTTAAAGATTAGGAAAGTATGAAAAGTATGAAAGTTCTTAGATGGTTCATCTGCACAAACGATGTCCATCTCGAAGTCCAGTACAGAATTTCAGCTATCCAGATGAAGGATGTTGACCTGTGAGACATCGACATATTTGTTGTAAAGAATGGGCAGATAAATCAAGTCTGAGAAAAGAATCTCCAGCTCTTGGTACATAAATCATCCAAAGTCAACAAATGGATCATGTTCTGAATCAGTATCTGCAGGACAACTGTCCAAAACTTGTCTAGGAATGTAGACCACTGAAGGTTTTCTTGGTTTTTTAGAAACACCTTTGAAAGACTTTGAAAAAAAAAAAAATATAAACTTTGATCAAAAAGGAGGTGATGCAATGGGTTGGTTGATTACACAAATGTGACGAACTCTGCTTCAGCCTGCACTGTTCTGTGGCAGAATATGGCTCCCTGGTGAGCCATGGAATAGGAAACACTGGCTGGAACAAATGCTGCAGTATGACAGAACACATGGCTCAGCGTTCCTGTCCTGACACTGATTTTGTCCCACCCATCAGCCCTTTTGAGATCAGAAACAACGCCTCGAAGAATTTTTTCTTGAAGAAGTAACTTGTTACATCTACCTTTGCATAACCAAGCCTTCCATTCATCAAGTTAATGGCTCGCTACACAGCACCTCATGTGAGGCACCCCCAGATGACACACGAGGTGATAAGAACAGGTTGTGGGGTGTAACTAACGCTGGACTCATAAGCAAGTCAACAGTTCAGCTACTTTCTGTTGGCCCACCATACCAGGGAGGCCTTGGCGGGGCCTTCCCGTCTTGGCAAACACGGTCAGTCGGGAGATGGAAGGCATATATCCGGTGCTGGCAGCCACCGTCGAAGGCTGCTTAGTTTCTTTTACGGCAAAGGCATCCAACCGAGGAAGTTTGGACGGGGAAGAAGCGCGTGCAGACGCGTTTTATCTGGCACTACCGTAGGGCGATGGACTGGGCGATGGTGGAGCCCGCGGGGAAGCGGAGCTCGGAGGGTCGCGGAGGGGCAGGCAGGGGGGGCTGC
>VXAC01005917.1:408918-559756 GCA_013399225.1 Rhipidura dahli | reverse complement strand
CCGAGAGCGTTTTTCTTGCTCCCCGGGAGAGCCGCCGGGCTTGTCACCCACACTTGCTGCGGCTGCTGCCCCTTCCCGCTGGGCCCAGCGCCTGCGTGTGTGCCCAGCCTGGCCCCCCGCCCCCCCTTCCCTCCCCAGTTTTGCTGGAGGAGGACGGAAATGTGACTGAACGGAGGAGACGGCAAAGTGTTACCGTGGCCTGCGCTCCCCCCCAGTCCTTTCCCCACGTTCACACAACACTTTGACTCCAGGAGAAGAAGGGGGGTGCTGGATGGGGCGAGCAGCGCTGACAGCCCCGGCAGCGAGCACGCCGAAGTGCGAGCCCGGCGCTGTGCAAAAATGTGAGCAAAGCCGAGTTATTGCCTCTGTCCGGGCCGAGGCGGGGGGGGGAGGAGGACAGAGGGGCTTTACTCTTGGATTTGTGTCCATGCCAAAGTCCTGTGCCACCATCGTGTGCCTTGGCCATGCAGCAAGCTGCGGCGATGCAAAATATTAAAATTTAAACTCCTCGGCTCTTCGTGCTCCAACGATAGGGTTGAGGTTGCGAGGGAAGCCAAAAAGATTGAAAGTTAAGGCTCTGACACGCCATCCTTCACTCGTCACTCGGGAGGTGGTCAAAGCGTGTGCTGACGGGAGAGGGAGGTCTTGGGGTGAAGAGGGAGCAAGGTGACAGACGAACTTTGAATTTCCTATCTTACGTGTGGCAATTTCACATCCTTGCCCTTTACTGAAAAGCATCATGGTTCTCTTGGATTGAACTTCCTTGTTTTTATTTTTACAAGAAGTCATCCCTGGGAGTGAAAAGCCGTTGTTGTTTTGGAGCTGTTCTTGCCTTTTGGGTAGAGAAGTGGCCTCCCAAAACCAAAAATACTCTTATCTCATAGTTAATATGCATCCAGGCAGTGATCTATAAAAAATATATATATCCAGAGGCTGAAACTCTTAAGGTTGAAGGGAGGCAGATAGCCTTCAGGAGACTTGACAGAAGATGTCTTACTGCACGTGTCTCTCTCATTAATGGAGTTACGTCTGTGATGTCATGGGTGAACAGACCCTGTAGAAGTCAGTGGAAGGTGCTCTGGGTGGGCTTGTATTTTAAGCAAGTTGACTGTCAAGCAGAGGTGCTGAACTGATAGACTAGAAAGAAAACCGAAGGCCTGTATTCCCAAGACAGATAAATCATGGCTAATTGCTTTGGCAAGTTTCCCCATCCTCCTAATGTGGCTTAAGCCAATCTTGAAGCGATCATCCTTGGAAGTAGGAGAGAAATTTAGGAACCGCTCTGCATCTCAAGGGATTGCCAAAAACTTGCTTTGACTTTGGAAAAAGTTCTGTTGGGTTTGTGGAGTTGGGCCTGTAGACTGTGCTGTGGCCAATACTTGCTCTTCGTGTGTTGCTGTGTTTGGTCAAAGATGGACAATGAGATATCGGTTTCGATGGGTGCAAAGAAATGACCAAGAAAATTGTTTGTTGGGCATTGGACTGAGGCTAAGAATGACCATTGTGCGTGACTCTTCTTGGCTGTCTTAAATTGTGTTCAAAATGTTGACTTGTTGGCTCAGTAGTCTGTCGGGCACGATCGTCCCTTGGGCAGGTGGCACCTGATGAAATGCAAATGCCGCTTTTGAAAAACACCTGAAGAGATACTTTTAAATTTTAAAAATCAGGCACATACTTTAATTGTGCAAGTGCAAAGTTTAGTTAAGATGCCAAAATTGTTCATGCTTTTAGACTCGCATGTGGTCAAGCTGTCTCTTTTTTCTAAATTGTTGTTCATTTTTGGCATGTTTGTCTTGTAATGGATTTTCTAGCCGTGTCTGAAAAATCATAAAAACATAAATAATTTAAATATAGTGAACACTGATTTGGGAAGGACATAGCTGCAAGTTGACCTGAAATGTTAAGTGTTAAGTAGTTTGAACTGTTATGTGAACTGCCCATTGACTATGGGTTTACTTCTGTTTCATGGTTGTCTTCTTTATTACTCATGCAGTACAATATTCTTTGTATCTGGTGTTTGAAATCTGTTTGTTATACTTCCATTTTTCCTTCTGGATCTTGATCTGGTGTCTTGATCAAAAAAAAAGAAGTTGTGTAATCTATTTGCAATTGTTTGCTTAAGTATGAATGCCAACTATTTCTGCTGCTATGTGTCATGGTTCTTCCAAAATACAAATGAAAAATCATCATAAAAAATGAAGGTAAGTTCGTTGTTCTTAAAAAAAAATTAATGAATTCAATTGTTTGTGTGATTATTTTTATTGTGGATGTCATCCCTGAAGAGAGGGAGCCGATCTCTGTGTAGGCCAGTGATTTGGAGTTCAAAGATCAAGACCTTGAAATGTAGTAATGGACTGGCAGTGTTGGGCTGTTGGGCTGGCTGTGTATCATCAATGTCATTTGCTCCCGTGCATTTTAGAGGTTGTGGTGATGACTACCTGCTTTTTTTGTGGTTTTTTTTTTTTTTTAACTGGGGTAGAAACTTTTATTGAAAAACGTTGAAGAGGCTCTTTTTTCTAGATGGAAAATAAAACAATCAGTAGTGTTGCCAGCCTCTGTGCATGAGGTGAATAACATAGCTTTCCTGTTTGCAAGTTTGATTCTTCAAGGGACAATGTGTTTGTCAGTGAGGTGGACAGGCATAGAGAAACTGGTGAACAAGACAGGTAAAGAAAAACAAAAGAAAAGGTGCCATCGTGTTTTTATTTCTCCAAGTTTGTTTCAACAGGCGTTGACATCTTATGGCACCTCTCTTTGTACGTGCCTGCTGCAATTTGTTAGTGTGGTTTTTGAAAAATCCTTGGTACAGCCTTTGGGCAAATGGTAGTTACCTTCTTTTTCAGTGTGACAACTTTCCTTTGGTTTACAGACCCGTTCCCACCAATTGAAACATTGTGACTTGTTCTCATAATCTTCAAGGGAGTAATTAGAAGGAAGGTATCCACCTTATATACAAGGTTCTTTCAGAAGCTAACTGTGTTTGCTCTCTCTGCAGTCAAATCCCTTGACCTCCTTTGGCAAATTCTTGCAGTGATGTTTGGGACTGAAGTCATCCTGAGTTGTGGTTGGCCTGACAAGTTTGTTTGATGAAATGTGGAAATGATTCCATACAAGTGCTCCCTGGGCCAACTGTGTGCTAGCCAGCAGGTCAGATGTACCAAGTGACGGTCAGTAGACAGCTACTAATCTGTGCCAAGTGTGGAAGAGTTTCTTTCCCATAAAATTTAGTGACTTGGTTTTGTATTAGGTGAAGTGGAAACGTGTTGAAGTTCCCTGCTGTTGGACATTGTATCTAGTCAAACTACTGAGTGTTTCTGCCTCTTCTCAGGGAGCTACTGGTACAGCGGATAGTATGTGAGGTCCACCAGATCTGTTTGTGTAACTCTGGCTAGGCTTGGGCCACAATTGTGACTCATATGAAAACGTTTTTACTGGGTTTTACTAATAAGTAGGCAAAACCGTTTGTGTGAACTGTGCTACTGCACCTCTGCCATGATACCTTTCCTTCACTCTGTATTTCAACTTGATGTTGCTCATAAACCGAGCGTTTTAAGGTGTCTAAACCAATTTCCATTAAAATATTATAGATTAACCTATCAAAAGTCATGTACTTCAAAATTATACACTTTTGTATGTTTTATAGAATGGAAAATACTTTTTTTTTTTTTTTTAAATACTTCCAGTGCCTTGAAGAAAACATGCATTTTTTCATACTGGTGTCTAGTACTCTCAAGGTGATACTTCACTTCCAATGATGATTCAGTACTTTTGGTTTTATTTTTAGAACTAAAGCCTTTGACATTAAATTATACAGATACGGTAAAGTTACAAACTGAAAAAAATTTCAGGAGCAACTGGCTGAAGTTCTATGGCCTTGCGTTAAGCTATGTGTCAGATTTAATCACCTAATAAGTAAGCCCAAAGATACGTATTCCAAGAAAATTCAAAGTTTGTATACACAGTAGTGACCACAAGTCAGAAAAAGTGGTCCTGTGGGCTGTTCTTCATCTACTGTGCTTAAACGATAGAGTGTAGAAAACTGATGGAGTTGTGCTGTCATGTTGTCAAAAATTTGATACTGCATAGGAATTACTGACTTAAACCCAAAGTTTCTCTCACAGCCTTAGTGACACTGCAGCGATTGAAACTTCATCATGTTTTGTGTGCATTTACTGGAAAGTTTAAACATTTGCTTTGCTTAAGTTAAACTGAAAGGGTAAATCCATTTTCTACAGTGTGCAGCTTGAGTTTGTTGTAATTTCTTATGGCTATTTGATGAAAAATTACTATTAACAACAAATTAGAATTGGCTGTTCAGACAATAGCCAATTTTTTCCTCATTGGAATGGGTTGTTTCCATTCAACCTGTCTTGCAGGAAGTCCAGATTGTCTTGGAATCTGTCTTCTGCTGCTTGTTTCTGATGTGCTGAAATCCCAAGACCTTGGTTAAAGATCTTGTTCATAAGGAGGGTCATGTAGTCATTGAGGTGTAATGCCTGACTTTTTATGATTTTATTTTGACAACTGGTGGAAATGATACTGCTTGTTTCAGGAGACGTAGAAGACTTAGATTTACTTGACTGACCCTACCCAACTAAGACAAGGAATGTACATCAGATGTGTTTGTATTGCTGCCACCCCATAGGAACTACACATCTGACTTAAAATAGAGTTAGGGATTAGCTGTTCATCCTCCATGGGTGACTTTCGCTTCTTTAAAGCAGAGCATGAGTACAAGAGCACTGCGGGAATGGAGCTATCACTTTAGTGCAAGAAACTTGACTTTTCCATGTCCCTTGCCAAGCTGCTTTTTGCCAGCTTGAGTTAGCCCCAGATCACTGGACAAAAGTGAGGACTAGTGCCCTGTCTTGCTGCAGGGGAAGTGCCTGAGCTGGCCCTGTGGCTTACTCCCTCCACAGTGCCACTGGCTTGGCAAGGCTCGGTGCTGCTCCCAGGGTGAGCTCCAACACATGCAAGCAAAGCAACGGGCCTCTGTCTGTGTCCTGTGTAGAACACAAATGGTTCACAGATAAGGACATGTCTCAGCAGGTTTTATGCACAAAACCCTTTTGTATGTACATGTACAAAATCAGATAGCAAAAAAAAAAAGTTTTTATTTTTTCTGTATAGCTTATTTTGAGTTGCTTATGTCCATCACAGCAAAAAAAAGATGGAGGGGAGACAAAGTGAGAAAGGGGGAGAGATGCTTCATCCATAAAGCATGTGAGGCTTTGATAATTCTTAACCTTCACAGTCTGTCTTTTACTGTGATTTTAATTTCTTGAGTTTTTTGGTCAATCAGAGGTTTATTGCTGTTGTGCCAGTCACGTTTAGAGTTACAGAACAATTACTTCCAACTTGCAAGACTGTACTATCACAGAAGGTTGCTTCCACTATGCTGATGTTCAGTACCTCTTAAATGAGGATAAATTATCAGACACAAAGAACTTAATGAGACATGTCACAGCCCCTTGTTCTTCAGGAAGGTTGGCGTAGCTGCAACAGCATCAGTGATGCTGTGTCCCTTTTAGACCTCTCAGTAGGTGCAGCTTCATTTCTTCCTGACTGCCGCAGCATTTCTGATCTGTGCCAAAGCAGTAGAAAAAACCAAGTTACTAACAGTTATGCTTTCATCTTATTCAACCAGAATATGTGATAACTGGATGTGCAAATCTGTTGGATATAACAGATAAGCAGCCCTGTAATGCTACTCTTATTCTTCTGTAATAAATTCCAGATCTGCTGTTACTGGGCAGTGTATTATTTTTGTGTATCTGTTGGAAGCACAAGCTCCACAAACTGTATTTGCAGGATAAAATGGGATGCACAAGTCTCCCCTGGTTCTCATCTGTGCCTTTAAGGTTTTGAATGGCTGGATGCCATGTGATAGATATTATGGGTCAACAAATACAGGGTTGATTATTTTTTAATTTTAGAATAAAATGCTTATAATTCACATATTAAACATACCATGTGGTTTCTCTGACAGTATGTTGTTAGTCCAGAAAATTTCTTAAAAGTTTGCTATTTTATATTATCAATTTTATTTTCTAGAACCGTAGTATCTCTCTAAGAAGAGCTTTCATTTTTCTAATTTCTGATGAGCTTTTAATATTTACACACAAAAATTTTGTGCTCTTTGAAATTATTTCTTTGAACTTTTCTCCATATTACTTAGAGGAAAAGAAAACTGGCATGTTACTGGCTCAGTACACTATAAAGGAAAAAATATTTACTGGTTTCATAAACATCCTCAGAAGACTTACATGTGTCCCTTAATGGTGACCTGTGGCAGATATCTTTCAAAGGAATCTATTAATATGTATGAATACATAGAATGGATATGGATTAAAAAACATTTTTTAATCATAGCTTTACATTTTAAAATTACTTTAAAGCCACTTTGGTAGCATTAATTGCAAAATAAAGAAACTATTTTCTAAGTATCTTTTAACTGTAAATTAGTTGTATTGAATAATGAAACTACTATAGCTCAGTTTTGTTGTGACTTCAGTGAGGCTTCACATTTTATAATCACAGAACATACAATAAATTAGTAAAGCTCTGATCAAATCTTTCTTCTTGGCCATGTTAAGTCTGAGGGTTTGTTTCATTTCTTTTGTGGGGAAAGATAAGGTATGTATTTCAAGTGGCCTAACCACATTTGTAGTTGTGCCTCTCTAACTCTTCTGCCCCCACAGTTTCTGAAAGTATATGCCTTTTAAGGCAATAAGGTGCTAATGCTTATTCTTTGCTGATTGTCATAGTAGCACATGAAAAATCAAAATTCAGGTTTTTTTTTTATGTCTTGGATTGAAAAGGAAGGAAGGAGGTACACATTTTTTTAAATTTTCTTTTCTTTCTTTTTTTTTCTTCTTTTTTTTTTTTTTTTGTTTGGTTTGGTTTTGTTGTTCAAGTGACTTTGTGATTTTCATTTTGCAGAGACATTTAAATACTTCTCTAAGCATCTCCACTTCCTGTAAAATACTGGATTAGGGAAATCTGCTTGGTTTAGGGAATAAGAAAAAAAATTTGCTTTACTTTGGAGATGCCACAGTTTAAAGCAAGTTGTGGGAAGTATATTGTGATGTATTTGTCACAGAAAAATGTTAGATGTACATTTTGTAAATAAGTGTGTAGAGGAACCATCGAGGTACATTCTTAAGTGTGTTGAAATGGATATATATCAACTCCAAAATACCTTCAAGACTATGATGTGTGTAATGTTGTATTCAGTGGGTATTCAGAAGTCTGTAATTTATGAAGTCCTTTCCATTAAATGCAGTTCTTCAATGAAACATCATCAGGAAGGATATTGATAACATTTTTGTTACCAATAACTAGACGTATGAAGGGTACAAAACAATTCAAAGTTAAGTTGTGATAGTTAGCTGGAGTATAGTTTGGCTAGTTGTTAAATCATGCTCATTGGTTGTGTTTTGATTTCAGCACCTGATTTTCTCCAGTTCTATGTATGTATGAAACATAGCTCATGCTAGCACAGTGTGACAATTCCATTTTACTTTAGTGGCGAGGCCACTTAGAAGGTTAAAACCAACAGACCTGGGATTGTGTCTGTGAGAAATAATGGGAATGTAAGAGGCTATGTCCTGGCACAAAAGATCCATCCAGTTCAGCACTCTGATTCCTGTCACAGGTCCATAATGTCTTACAGTAGAGCAAAAGAGATGGGAAATGTGGCACAGCAATAGTCCCTGGGAGCTTTCATGGCTGGCTTTGTTGGGTCAAGGCAGATTTCAGCCTTGGTTATAAAATACCAGCAGTGTGACCTGAGCTGCCCAGATGTTCAGAGCCCACCTTCATTACCTGTGCACATCTGCCAGGGGGTTGTGGCTGCAGGCCACAAATACATTGCTGCTGCTGAATTCTGTATTAACTTGAAGTCAGATTTTTCAAGAAGAGGTTGTTAGTCTATGTGATCAAACAAAACAAACACTAACTCTGTGTAAAACCTCAAGCCATCAGCAGTGTGTGCTCTGGATACCTACAGAGTCTTCAGTGCAAACTCGATGTGCTTAAGGACTGTATCCCAAAATAAGGTCTAGCTGGCAGCTTTGCATGACTGCACTCCGCCTAGAAAATCTGGGGAGAGGAATGTGCCCATAAAATAAAACAAATTGTTATAGTAGTTGTAATAATAACTCTAGGAATTAATCTCATTATTTGATGTTACTACTGTTTTGTAGGTATAAACCATAGTAGATTGTACTGAAGTATAATATATAAAATTAGGAAGATTGATGGAAAACTTTTCTGAAAACAGGAAAAACCAGTGGTTTTTTTCTCCTCTCTAGGCTTTTTGCCATATAGTTACTTTATACCATAAGTCTTAGGTGGCCACTCATGTTTTCAAGACTAGCACATTTTTTCTCACTTGTTTAGGTCACAGATAAGAACCAAACTTGATCTTGGCTTAGCAGTGCTTTCTAAGAACAAAGCAGTGATGTTTACATCAGACAGCGAATCTTGAGCTTTTGTTCTTAGTGTATTTTTCTGTGGAATTAGTTTGTAAATATAGTTATTCTAAATAGATATAATCAAAGCAACTTGTCTGTTGAGTGAGCATTTCCAGCAAAACAATTTCTAATGTTTCCTGAAAATGATGCTTTGACCCCAGCTTGCCACCCTCCTTTGCAGCTGAAGGAGTAACTAACTAGATATCCAAGCATTCCCAAGTGTAACAGATGATTTAATAGAGTGCAGTTTTAGAGCAGTCAATCAATTTTCACTTGTGATATAGCAAAGTCAGAAGTTACAAAGATAAAATTTAAGCTGTTGGTGCACATCAGGGTTTTTTGTAATATATGTATGTAGAGAAGGTTAAAGCCCAGCTTTGAAATTTGTTCTTTTCTTTTTCTGTTTCATATGCTTAGTGTTGTATACTTGAGGTTTTGATTTGATTGTACAATAGGGTATGTATTGAGTGGAAGAAAAAAGGACACTTGATCTCTATTTGGTTTTAATCTGAAAAAAAACTTCCATAAGACACTATAATATGGAAGTCTGGGACAAGTTTATCATCATGACTTTTGAAGGCATTGGCTTCCAGAGAATTAACATTGGAATGAGATATATTTTTACCCAGGTCATCAAGGAATGACGATCGATAACAACAAAGAATTTTTCTCCAGGTGCTGAAGGCAAATAAATTAGCTTCCCGTTTCAAAAGATCCATCAGTGTTTCAGATTCTGTTTCACTCGTGTTAGAGGCATCTCTCTTCTATCACGGCAGCTCCTTAATTGATTTGTTTTTCCTCTCTCCCACATTGTACTCATCAGCTCTCTTGAGGTTTGTGCTTATTTATTTAAACCACCCAAGAATAAAATATTGAGTTCTGAATGAGAAGATGGAAATCACTGCATTTAAGGATGCTTCCTTGAGATGTAACATTGTAGAACTGTTAAAATGTGGAAGCTGGTGCATCAAGCAGCTGTCGATTTCACAGCTTATGTCCATGACTACAGAAACCAAATGGATATAAAGGATTACTACTTAAAAAAACTTTAAAATCATATAAAGATGGGATCACCAAATGGATATAAAGGATTACTACTTAAAAAAACTTTAAAATCATATAAAGATGGGATCACCAAATGGATATAAAGGATTACTACTTAAAAAAACTTTAAAATCATATAAAGATGGGATCTTGTTCATTTTTTCATCAGCAGGATAGGATACACATGTCACAGTTGTATGCAAACTGAACCACGCTTCTCTACTTCTGTATCAATAGAGATTCAGTAACACAGTTGCTTGTCTTTTATTGGATTTTTATTTTAAATGCTTATTGAAGAAAATCATTAAAACACCTTATCTGTAAAACCAGTTCTTTACAAGGATTGATTTAGATTTTAAGTTCAGTTTTGCCCTGAAATTGGTGTGATGCAAAACAAGTGTATTGAATAAGATGGTATTTTGGAGGTTATCTACACCTGCCACAAAACGTGGATTTAGTGGGGAGATAGAATGAGCACTGGGATGTGGTTTGGTTTCTGTCCCCATGAAGCTTAGGGTTTGAGCCACTCACAGTGACGGATGAAACTTTACTGATGTTAATTTATATCTATACCAATATTATTTTCCTACATTTATCCAGATAAAATCACTTGCTGTGCTCTGTTCTTCATACCTTTGTATACTTATGAAAAGAAAGCAATGATGGACAGCTGTCAGTTAAGTTATACCTAAAGAGTATATAACTTAAAGAGTGCCAGATACATTTTTTCATTACAAGTGAAGATCTTACTAAAACATAATGCTGGTATTTGTCTGTAAAATGTAAAGTTCTTTATTGGTGTTATTTGAAGATGTTCAGTATTGAATTATCCAACGCTAAGGTCTTTACTCAACTAATTACAAACTAGTTTTAAAACTATTTTCTGAAAAAATTGACCCTTTACACCTGCACATATAGATATATATAATCAAAGCTAAGAAATGTAACAAAACTGATTCCTTGCAAGCACACAAAGTATTTTCTTTATTATGGCATTTTTACTGTCAAGCAAAACTAATGGGAATTAATGAGAGTCATCATTCTAGCCTATATATCTCTATATATGGGTTTATTATTTCTGTTAGTAAAATAATGCTTTATTTGGCTCTTATGTACACTTGTTTATATTTATGAAGCTTGAACTAAAGGTGTGTGACTAAAAGTGATTAATTTGGAGAAAGGGATTTAATATCTATATGCTAAATAAAGATTTAAAGTATACTGAGATAGTAAATTATGAGAAGGGGAAGAAGAAGTTAGTGCTTGACTGTAGAACCAGTGGAATTTTATCTCGTGATTTTCACTAAATGAATGCTCCCTTTCTATTTATTTGTCCTTTTTGTCCAGTATTTGAGTTCTACCTTCCCAATGTCTTCTCAATACCTGCCTCTCTCATTTTCAGTCAAATGACCAGAAAACTCTTTTTCCATCCAACTTGCTCATTAAAGGGCACTTTCAGCGTGGAATTAGCTGTCTGTTGATTGTAAAATAAGGATGTTTTTTATTTTTCTGCAAGAATCTGGAACTTGGTTATGCAGTGGAAGAAAGCCTATGCATTAAAACTGCTTTATGTTTTGTAGAAGGATGGGTAGGCAGGGGTTGTTGTGTAAAAATGGAGTCTCTCATCATTAGGACACCTGAGTGGTGTCTCAAAAAATGTAGTTCTCTCTTTTCTCTGTCGCAGTCTAGCATTGAGCATGTCACTCAGACTGGTTATTTCAGAAATGATTGCTAATCATTTGCTCATCTCCCTGACAAAGTTTGAGACTCTGAGCCAAAGCACACGCAGAATAAAGCCTTTTTCTTTTTTGTTTTTCTTTTTTTTCCCCCAAGTAAATATTGTCAGAACATCTTAGAATAAAGTAGAGCAGGCTAATTGGGTCTGATAAAGAGAAGCTATGCTGCAAGTACAAGCTACAGACAGACCTGTTCCCTTTTATGTTGGTGTTTGGTTTGGTTTTCGTGGGGCTAACTGCAGAAAGGTATTCAACCTGCATGCAGTGTTATCTTTGATATCCTCTGCAGTCAGTGAGGACTTTAGGCCAGAAGACCCTTTACACCATTTAAGTGACATTTCTCTAAGAGGTCATAGACTTCATCCCCTTCCTCTGCAAAAAAATATAGAAAGACTAATTGGGTTAATTTAGTCATTTAAGTTAAATATACTTAGATGTGGCCTCCTAAGCAGTAAGGTTTTGTTTCCTTTTTCTACATTCTTCTGATCCTAATGCAGGATAATACCCAACTTTTCATTCATTATAGGCCTTCCCTAGGGACTGTAAACTGTGTTAGTAGGTGAATGTTGCTAAGGGATTGTACTGTTGAAGCATAAAGGGTTTAGGCATAGCACTGAGCTATTATGGGGTAAGCTAAGGTTTGTTATCTGAGTGACAATAACTGACCAACTGATGTTTTTGAATAATTGCTGTATTTTACTTCCTTTTACAGTTAATCTTGGAAGATGTTTGGGTGTCTATGCTTTATGATTGACTTCAGTAGTTGCTCAGCTGTTCCTTCTCTTTGAGCCACAACAGTAGCTTGGCATGTTTTAAGAGGATTGGAAAATCGATCTGGCATAATTAAAAACAACCAAAGAAAAAACTCTGTCTCAGAAAAATTTGGTTGAAGCAGTTCCTCAACCTGTTTCTGTGCGTGGCCATACATGTATTTGCCAGCATGACAAAGCAGGTGTGGAAGGTTATTGGAGCTGTTGAGCCTGTGAGTGATGACCACAAAAAAACAGCCTCAGTGAGCAAGCCCTGAGACCAGGGGGAAACTTTGTGTATCCTGACAGCGTTTGTGTTGGTTTTTCCCCTAATGTTTCTTGGAATGGCATGATATTTATCATGTAGGAGACTGGCTATTCCTTGTCCACTTTAAACTGTGAATACTAGGGCTCTTTTCTGTACAGCTTAAACAAATTTAAGTGCCACAAACCCTGCTTGCCACCACTGTCTTCTCCAGGAAACCACTCATTCTTCCTCCTTCCTCTGCACCCACACTGATTTCTGTCTCAAGGTGAGGTGAATGCTCATTAAGGAAGCTTGCCTAGCTGAAGGTTGTCCACTGCTTTTATAGAAATAGTTTTCTGGCAGTTTATTGACTGGTCAAGGTTGAAATCCAAGAGGTCCCGCTTCAAGGGAAGAAACAGGAATATATGGCATGTTTGAAGAGAGACAGGAGAAAATGGGTTAGATGTGGGGGGATGGTTGCAGCAATGACTTGGCTCTGTTAAAAAAAAAAAAAAAACAAAAAAAACCC
Source organism: Rhipidura dahli (assembly GCA_013399225.1). Classification (NCBI taxonomy): domain Eukaryota; kingdom Metazoa; phylum Chordata; class Aves; order Passeriformes; family Rhipiduridae; genus Rhipidura; species Rhipidura dahli. Next base: position 546,974 of record VXAC01005917.1, on the reverse strand, counting down.
AAAAAAACCAGAGAGAATCTGTCAAACTGCAAGCTTAATTTTCAGCTGGATCAACTCGCTGGACAGACTTGCAATGCAGCTGCACAGCTTCTTGCCCTTGGATTGAGCTGACTCAGAGCCTGTGTCCCCAGACTCCACCTTGAGGTCACGCAGCCCGTGCAGCGCTCCTGGGGGAAAGGGGCTGCGGCGGCCCGTGGGTGAGCACGGCTGGAGCAGAAACTGTGCTGGATGTTTTAGTGAGTGGTTACACTTCAGTTTCTTGTGAAAATGGCAAACACGTGCTTGCAACAATTCGTGATTCCAGTTTCTGATCAGTGTTGCAACACTTTTACAATTCCCTGGGTTTTACTTTCACCATAGCAGTTGCAAAGCTTGCTGAAACTTACTGCCTTGAGTGTGCTATGCAAGTGCTGAAAATTCTGCAGCACAGTAAGGTTGTGTTTTCCTTCTCCACTTTGACTGTACTGGAACATGCTCTGAAGCTGTTGTGAAAACCCATCTTGAAGATACAGGTGACATACAAGCGTAGTTAAAAAGTATAATTTATTTCTAAATATTCTGGTTATTCACTGAGAGGGCAGTGGGCAGGGAGTGGGATGAGACAGGATGTCTCCATGCAGTTGAGCTCGCTTTAAGCTGCATTTAATTTAAAATGTTGATATTCATAAAGATTATTTTTAGCCTCTCCAATGGAATTAAAGTTCAGAGTATAAGTGCTGTCAATATCTTTTGGGTAGAAAAACTTAGGCTTTAATTACTTTTGGTTTCAGTTTCGCGAGCAGGAGCAAATTATTTTCGTTTTGAGTGTGTTTATGTGGAGGTGGGAAAACTGATAAGGAAAGTAAACTGCGTTGCTCTCTAAGTCCTTCCAATATGTAAATAAAAAATGGCTAGGAAAGAAAAATATCTATTAATACTAGAGACTATAAGACTAGTGCTGTGTTATGGAAGTGTTTGGAAACAGAGATAGTAATTGAGGGAGATTTTGGAAAGCAGCTGGGTGCTTTAAGTGCCCCAAATCCAATGTTCTCAGTTCTTTGTGTGTGTGTAAGCCCCTTATTTTGCCTATATTAAGTAAAAATATTCTGTCAGTTATTTAGGTATAGCTAGTAATTTAGAAATGTTTCTGTATGGTAAATATTATTATAAAATACTAGACTATGTATTCAGCATTTTAAAGACAATTTTATTTTAAAGATTTAATATACTTATTACAAATCTGCATTTGTCTGCAGTTTGAAAACATAAAATAGCTTAAAATATTGGTTATCCAGGGGTGTAGCAGACAAAAATTAAAATTGCCTGAATGTACATTCAGATGACTCATTGTTTTAACAGGTGCATGTAGCAATAAGTTTTAAAGCTATACTTAGCTTCTAAACCAGTACAATTTAATGGTATTGCCAGCCATTGACATTGATCCTTCATTTTGTTAAAAAAACCCAAACAATAAATTATTAAATAAATAATTTAAAAGTAGAAAACAAGATTTCAGTCAGCAAAAAAAAATCCCCTGTTGATCATTGTCTAGAAACTCAGTCCAATATATTTAAATTTATTTACTCGCCAACAAAGTATTTAAAACAAACCCAAAAAGAATCAACAAACACTTTGAACTACTTATGTGAAAATTACTAAGTCAAATACACTTTCACTGTGTCAATTTTTATTGAGTGCCACACTTTAGTAAAAGCAGAATCAAATTATGAAGTTGTCCATTATTATTGCTTCTTCCACTCTTCATCAGTTCCAGCATTGTTTTAACAGCCAACCCAGCCGAGACACTGGGTTCCTTACACACAGAAGAAAACGAATAAAATATTCTGGTTTTGATTTTTCACAAGATGAAAGTAAATAAATAAATTATACACTTAAAGGTAGAAAGTCACCTCAAAAAATTCTGTAAGGTCTACATTTTCTTTTTTTAGAGTAAGGCACATTTTCCTTAGATTTATGTGGCAGAGTAATCTTTCTTTAAATGTCTAGTTGCAAAGAAACCATTCACTGTTATTTCAGAGTGATTACATTAGCTGATGATTATTAACATTTTGTTGGAATTACTAATACATGTAGGTAATTCATCATATTTTTCTGAGAAAAAGCAATTATTTTCTCTTCAGTTTTACTCTTCTGACAAAAATGAAATCATGCATAAGATCACTTCCATGAAAACAATCAGCACTGATAGTTGTCATTGCTTATTTCAATGTTCTACCAATACTGGCTTTGTCAATAATACATAATCACTCTTTCTAAAGGGATGATTTCCTAAAAATAATGTAATGCAGATTTTACTGAAAATATAACAAATGCAGTTTTGTCTCAAAGTTATATTACTTTCAAATAAAAGTTACTCAGGTGTTTTGTAATTCCTACAATGAAAAGTCATTAGGGATAGGTATGAAACTGTCATAGTGTAATAAGGCAGAGGTGAATATTCAAATGTATGAAGGTTAAGAGAAAATGCCATGAACAGAGGTGGTTATTAGCTGCCACAACAAAAAGACCAGTCATAGTAGATTATATAGACATTAATCATAAACCTTCTATCCATGGGATTAAGAACAATATGAAAATTCTCTTATATATGGGAGCAAAACAATGCCAGTAACAACATGCATCTACTAGATAGGAACATGAATAGTTGAGAAGAGACAAATACTGAAAAAAATATTATTCTATGATTCTTTAAAAAACATGCTGAGAGTGAGACTGTGGTTGTTCTCTGGCCAAAATCTGGATGTTTTGTTCACAATTTACAGTGACTTGCAAATAAATATTTCTTTATTCTGATAGAAGCAAACAAATTTGTTATTTAGTCTACAGGAGACAGGATTTAAAACCAACAAACAAAACCCCCAACCAGCTGAAGATATCTAAAGTATTGTGGTTTGTATTTTGTTTTGTGGTAATTTTAGTTGTTTAGAAGTGTACATTAGATAGGATAGGCCAGGATGTAATATAAGTATTAGACTGCAAAGGTTGATGTTGATTGCAAAAAGAACCATAAAAGGTTGAAATGAGAACTGCTTAGCAGAAAATTAAAGAAAGCAGAGTCACTGCTTGTCCAGGGGTTCAGGACAATTGGAACTGAGCTGCACTTACTTTTTTATTCTGAGACTGAAAGTTCTCATTGACAAAGATACTCATGTAGGTATAGTGTCTGTAAAGCACCTGATGCAGTACTGCATGGTATTCTCTTTTCTGAAACTCTCTCCTTGCTAAGTCAATGTGGTCCATATCCAATGCATTTCAAACTGGTTGAATGACAGATCATAAAGCAGTAATAGATTAAGGACATTCATGTTGTATTTTATAGGAGTTTTTCACAGCCCATTGCTTTGAGGATTTGGATAATGATCTGGAGGAAAATAGAATGTAATCTCTGGTAAAATGCATATGTGCAAAAATGGATGGATCCCTAAGTGTGAGGGATGGTCTGTACGTAGTTAATAGGGATCATTTGAACATAGGTTAATAGAGCTGAAATCTGTCTAGACAGTGGGATGTAAATGCAGAATGGAGAGTGGTGCTTTGGAAAGGAGTAACTTGGTGATACAGTAGCTAAAATGCACATTGCAGTCTCTCAGTTTGGATATTGGGGATCTCAAGTGGAGTTAGGGGTGCTGTTACCTTGTTAGAAAATGGCATCTTATTTGATCTTAAAGTGAAAAAAAACCCAAAATGTAGATGAACTTACAAAGATTCAGAAAAACATGTCAAGGACAATTACAAACCTTAAAAACAAATAAATCAACAAGCCCTGGTGTACAGCAGGAGCCTGGAGAAGCTCAGTCTGTGTAGTATTTAGCAAAGGTAACTGATGGCCTGTAAGTAATTATATGGGGCAAAAATTTCAAACAAAATAGTCCTTTAGGTACAGTAGGCTTTGGATGACAAAAGGCAGGAGCTCAAAGCTGAACTCAGGTGTATTTCTTCTAGAAATATAATAAATTTAAAATTGAAGTCAGTTATCTATCAGAACAGCTTATTTAAGGATGTTCTGGATATGTCAGGAAAAAAAAAAGCTGCGAATTTTTCCAAAAATATGCCTTTAGTTCTAGCACAATATGATGACCTGATGCAGGAATTTTGGAGTGAAATTATCTGTTACACAGGAAGGCAGACTAAGTGATCGTTACTTACACAGGTCATCTACAAAATCTGATTTGAAAAGTGTTTTCAGCATCAAAGGCACCATGTGCTCCATTGTAATGTGTGTCCGTGTTTTTGATGGGAAGGCTGAAAACAGACTGGGAAAAGGAAGGTTGGGGATGTAATGAGAGGATATAATAAAGACAAGTTTAAATTTTGTTTTATACATATAGAGGAACTAAGTATGAGATTTATTAAATCAAAATATGTGATCATCCAAGCAACACATACATCTTCTATATAGCATTTCGAAACATTTTTGCATGCTAATTGTGTGAATTAGCAACCAGCTGGGAACAATACCCTGCTATTTGTTAAAGGAGAGACAATAAAGTTCTTCTAGACAGGAAAGAATCTACATTGTTAACAGATGACCTGAAAGTTCAGCTCATTGAAAAGGCAAATATTTTGACCAGGAGAATAATTCTTCCTGTGGAGCCGTATGAGTTGCTGTGCTAAAGCCGTACAGCTATTTTTAACCATGTCACAGCTATTGAGTTTAGTCTTCAATTTAGTTCCTAAACAGTGTAAAAAAGACTAACTAGGTCTTTCTTTTTGATAAATGTAGAGGTGAGTATGTCAGAATCCCCCTTTTTTTCAGTTTTTGTTTATTTTGTGTAATTTCTACATTCATTTTAACAGTTCAGATGTAGATTTTTTTCACTTCTTGTCACTATCTGCCACATTCTGTTTTGTTAAACTCCAGAAACTATTGCACCAGAGTAACTGTGGGCAAATGGTGGAGTTGCATGTGAAATGAAGGTTGTTATGATCTAGGGGGAAGAAAGTGAAGGCTCTGTATAAAATCTTACTTCCTTCCAAATGACAGAGATACAGTTTTTCAAAGTTCGTTCTTGAACACTTCTGTGGTTTAACAAGTTTTACTCCAGTTTTGTTTTGTGACAGTTGTACAGTAGAATTTGAGTTCAATATGTAACTTTTGAGCTTGCCTGGACTCCTTTGAATGCTTGACTTGAGCATCTAAAATCTTTATCAGAAAATCTTTAATTTGATTTCCTGGATTCTAGGTTTTTCTGGTTTAAATGCTGATTTTTTTTAAAAAAAATATGATAAAGGTCTCTGAATTACTTCAGTGCTTTCAAACAGTGAAGTTGTTGCCTAAATTATGTCTGCAAGTTAAATTACCATAACAAGATATGTTTGTAATATAATTAGTATCTTACTGAAAAATATTTGTAGGAATGAAATGCTGTTTTCAAGACCTGCACGTATTATAGATTTAAGATATCTCATTTTTCAAAAACATTAGACTGGCAAATGATACATCAAGGAAAATATATTTTAACTTCAAAACTGAGCATGACTGACAGGCTTATGTATCTGTATGGGTAGTTCTTTGTGGCAATCTCTGAATGTTATTTTATGATATGACTCTTAAGACTGTGTATCTAGATTCTATATGATTTCTTTGGGACATGCTGTATATTTTATGCTCACTCTGTGTATGTACATGAGTGTGTACTTCATTCTTTGGGAAGAAAACAAGCATCTTACCTCTTTAATTTTCATTCCTTGCAATGTGGAAAACATAGGAAAATGTGACCCAAATAGGAGAAACAGCTATGAATTGCACAGAATGCAGAGCCCTATGAATTTTGTTGCTTTTCACTTTTGCAGTTAGTGAGTTTACTCACTGTATCTGTCGAAATGGTGAAATTGGGTCAGGCCTAATTTTTCACTCTTTTCACCACTTCCCTGCCCCAATGCTGATGTTTGTGGGACAATAGAAGGCAGGTAGAATGTACTGAATTTTGGGATAACTTGATGATTTGGTGCTAGGCTGAGAACAGACCAGACTACCTTTGAATATTATTCACAGAAATGAACTAGAAAGTGTAACCACACACACAAACTTTCCTTATGTTAGGGCACATTTTGATAGTTCACCATAATTTTTAAATAACTACTTTGTTAAAGACCATTTGACTGACCAAAAGAAAGTGATACTACATAAGTGAAATTATACCAAGTCTGCTCTGTGATACAGTTAATTGGCAATGCAAAAGTGTTACCACAGAAAAGAAAAAAAAGAGAAAAAAAAAAAGGAACTTCAAATTCAGCTTCCACCAAATTATGAGATGATTATTCCTGCTTGCCCGATAAAGACAATATGAACAAACCACATTTAGGTTAGCCCTTTGTTCCTATATACTAGATAAATCTGAAAAAGTCAAGTACTATGCCTAAGCACCTTTTTTTCTTTATAGATTTTGTACCACATTGTAAAAATACTGTATTTTACATCACAAATTGAAACACTTCCGATTGAGGAAACGCCAGATTGATGGTTGCCTATGTGTTCTTAATTCTCTTGATATCTAATTTATGCACAGACTGGATCATAGGTCTTGTGGTCAGGGAAGAAAACTGTTTGCAGTCATAATTGAAAGAGACCTAAAAGGTGCACGGCTAATCTACCCTTTTGGATGAATTTAGTGGGAAGGGGTTCTTCCACTTTGGTGCTCCTAGGAGAGAAGCCATGAGCAAAACCCTGCCATGTTTAAGTTCTCCTGTTTGTCCTTATTCTCAGGAACTAGAGATTCTCACAAATTTCCAAGGCAATGTATGTTGATATCCTGCCCTCTCCTCATCTTCTCAGTTGGGTGTTCCCTCTACCAACATGGACAGTCAGGATTCTGTACAGAGACAGCTTAGGGAGTTTATCCAGCTGGAAAGTCTTCCTCATAACTCCCAATTACTTTTTTTTCCCCTCCTGTTTTGCTTAACAGTTAGTTTGAGGCCAGGTTTTCTTCCACGAACAGGTTCAGTTTAAATTTTGGCAACCCCATGAGTATTGCTTTAAACAGCCATGAAAAAGCATTCTTGGACTTTTAATCTGCTGCATTTTAGAAGCTGCTGACAACTTTGAAGGTGGTATAACTTCTGAACGAGACTGCCATTGTAAAGAAACTTTAGATTTGCCATTATTTCACTACCAAGTCCCTTATAATGAAATATCTTTTAGGTGGCATGAAAATTACATTAAAGGTATAATAACTTCCTGGTAGAAATACTAACATTTTTGTATTGGTTGCAAGCATCTAGAGTGAATTTGTTAATTGAAAACTTGAGTTGTGTCTACTTAAAATTGCAAAGCTCAAGTTCTCAATTTTGAAGTAAAAAAAAAAAACTTCCTAGAAATTTATTGGCTTAAGACTACCTGATGTTTTATCTTTAGAGAGCAGGCTCAGCGTTTACTTTGCTTGCAGGATTTGCTATTTAATCTTTGCTTTTCAATAATTTTCTTAACTTGGAAAGCATATGAGGATCTGATGACTTTGTTAATTTCTTTTCCCTTTGCGTAGTGAGAAAAATTGTGGAGTAGGGGGACTACTTCTAAGTAGCATTGCTGTGGTTCAAACAAAAGATGTTGTGATCCCTTTGTATTGGTAAGGAGTTGGGAGTTTGTTCCATACTAGCAGACCTGTAATTCATCATAAGGTTTTTATTTTTCTTTGTCTACATGGCTTACAGTTAGTGCACTCAACCTCATGCTCACGGGATCAGTTTTGTGGGCTCTTACCTGCTTTCTAGAAGCCATTGCTCTCTGCCTTTTGCCACTTGAACTTAAGAGTACCTGTTTTATTTAAGACAGTAATATATTCCCTGTCCATATAGCTTCTCTTGAGGTCTCTTACCAGGCTTACAAAACAGCAGCAACCTGCCTACAATATATGTATTTACTTCCTTCTTCAGCAGTAGCTTTGTCAATGGAAGAGCAAGTCCACCCCAGAGCATTCATCACTACCCTCTACCTGGGGTTAGTGCCCTCTCTGGGCTGCTGGCTGAGCTGCTCATGGGAGCTCTCCCTAATCCAATTCAGTCAAATTGAGCCACGTTAGGAAAGATTTGTTATTTAAATTACTTAAGCTGATCTAGCTTATTTTGACTGACATGTTTAGGGAGTTCTTATATATGCAGCTCAGCCAGAAGATTTGAGAAGTGGTAACCGTCAGCAGGATGTGATGATAAGCTAGGGGCAGTGGGTGGCAAAGAGCAGGTCCTTCCCAGCTATGCTCGGACTGGTTGATGTATACTCATCTACAGCCTGAAATTTGGGAACCTGGCTTTTCTTCATGGAGCACATTGAAGTTTCTTTGGCCATTGAAAAGGAGAAGACTGCCTGTGCCAGTTCCTCTCTGAGTGCTCCCATTAGCCACAGTTTCACCCAGAACCACCTAGAGCATATTGGCCAAGAGGCTTTGATTGTCCACTTTTGAATGACTCCTGCCAGCATTATTTCATAGTTGAACTAAAGTGCAGATCTCCCTCTGGTGCCTACTTTGTAAAAGCACAAGATTTTATAATTGGGCTGAGCAGTTGAAAAACCAACTGTATGAAAAGAGAAAGGTCCCTTTGTTGTCCTGGTAATAACAGTTCTGAGAGCACTAACAGTAATGTTAGACACTAGACTAGTTTTTTATCTTGTGGTTCATAGTGCTGATCTGCACATACATTCTGCAGTCACTGTCAGCTGCAGCAGTGCTCATCCTCCAGTCCTTTTTTAACAGCAAAATCTTTTTTTTGGGGGGTGTGTTTGTTAGTATGCGGATATATGGGTAATGGATATCTGGATGTAGATGCATATATGGAAATAAAACCAGAAAATTGTCACCAGTTTCTAACCTTTCTCACTTTCTTACCAATTCCTTCTAGTTGTTCATTTCTGGAAACCAGTTGACCATACAAACATTGATCTTTCTAATACAACCAGAATTATCTGCTTTGATAAATTTTAATCTAATTTAAAGCTCTTACCCTACTGTTGGAAAGGCTTAGACATTGGTACATTGAGAAGAGCTCATCACCACACATCCCCAACAAAATACAAAAAGCTGATGTCACTGTGGGAAGAATTTTTCATTTACATCGCCTTCCACTTCAGGGCCTCTGTCTCTTTCAGAGAACCACATTTTGCATAATTGTATTGCTATTTTTAACCTAGGACAATAATCAGTCCTACCACTCAGGGCTATCCATGTGTAAGTTTTCTCATTCTTATTCCCAAGAAGACACAGCACAAATGTTTCTCAGAAATACTCTTGTTATGCCATACACCGGAAGAACTCCATGCCTTTTGGACTTGGTACCTTTTGGTTGTACCTTGCTGACATGGACGATACTTTGACAAGGCCTGCTATCAGCAGGGGTTTCTCAAACAAGCACAAGTGATGTGTATGACTCAGTCCAGCAAGTTGCTATTTCCTGATATAAGCCTGCTCAAACAATTTTTTAGGAATACATTTCTAGAGGAATGCTGATTAATGTTTCAGACACGTGATTTTTTTCATCCTTCATTGTGAACCAGCACGTGTCTAAACACTTCCCTGGCAGGAGAAACAAAGCAACGTAAAAGAACTAATTTGGACTGCAGGTCACCCAGTGGGTAACACTTTTCTGCATGTTTCCATTAAAGGGCTTCTGTTCATTCCCAGTAGAATGAATTCTCAGCTTGAGCATCTGGCTGTAACTGGTCCTTGTGTTGTCCTCTTGTCGCATATTTTTCAAAGTTTTTTTGTAGAAAACAAAACAAAGTGATGAAGAAACTCTTTCACACTTTCCTCATCTGCTTTCAAAAGGAATAAATTGGCCTCAAAATGCTTTGTAAATGTGTTGTTCTCCAAGGCAGGTCAGTGACCTCCTCTAAGAGCAAATCAGAGTACTAGATTACATTCTCACTGCTAGCACTTACTACCTCCTTAAATTCTGCCCTTGAGTTTAAACATCCTCTCAAAGAAATACTGTCTGTGTCCCAGTGGTAGCAGATGTACGTGGAGAGGTGGCAGAGGATTGCCTGGAAGGCTCTCCGTTTTCCGGTGGTATAAATAATTGTTTTGTCCTGGCAGCTCAGGCAATTTATAGGGCTTTTGAACCTTACTCCTCCATTTCCTTCCCAAGAAAACTTCATTTCTGCAAGTAATTGCTTTGTCTTCAAGAATTTGTTTGTTTATAAGCTTCCAAAGTGTCTTGGAGTCAGAGAAACCCTGTCTAGAATACTGAGTTCTCAAAATGCACTCAGTGCTGTGAAGGAATATTGCCCAAAAAAGCTTCATAATAAAATGAAGAAGGCACAAAAGATTGATGGAAGGTACCCAAATCTCTGTCAGTCCCAGATTATGGGAAAGTTTGATGAAATGTAGTTGTCCACCTACCTGTTTACACCCGCACTAGATCCTTAAGCTGGGAATCACAGTAAGGATTACACTGCAAGACAAATAATGAAAAACAGTCTTTTATGTTGAGAAGTCAAATTCAGACCTTAAAATGGCTGCTGGTGGGGAGGAGGTGTTCAGAATACATTGCACAACTGTAAAGATACCACAAAATATCTGAAAACTTTTCTTGAGAAAAAACAACACCTTTCTGGAATACTTAATACTTAAAGAAGATGATAGTTTATCCTGAGAAAACAACTAAGTGGTGCATTTCTGTTTCTCAAAATGGCCTTCTTCCTAATTTATTTTTTTCAGAATTGCTTAAATTATTTTTACACACTTCTTGAGCACTTGAGTTTTATGTGGATTTCAGTGAAATTTGAATGTTACTTTAGTCTGAGCATATCTGCTAGACCACAGTCTTCTCTGGAGCTTTAGTACATATTTGATCCTTTGTGAGTACTGACTGAGTGTAGCCAGGAACTCGTGTCTCAAACCACTGTACCATGGAGCATCAGCCAGGCAACTGCTATGCTTGTGGTGCTGCAGCCCACTTCTTCATTCTCAGTGCTTTTCCAGCTTTTCCATTTGGCCATTTTACTCCCACCTTCTGCTCCAAGTCCCTTAGAAATCTGTTACTGCATGCTGTGCTAAAAAGTCACCTGCTTGTCTCTTTGATGACACTACTGCTGTACAGTACTTTCTACGTGCAACCTTCATACCCTTTGTTCTATCCTAATCCTCACCTTCTTTTCACTTGGCTTCTTTCACAGACACTATTCCCTCTTCTCTTCTGCTTTAATCCTTATTCACAAACAATATTTCCTTAAGCCCTTATTAAAAAAACATACCATCTATTCTTCCACCTTGAGAACTGAACACAGCAAGGGATTTGGAGTTGTCTTTAATGCTCTTTTTCAGAGTGTACACTGTTGTTCCTTTCTGTTGACCCTCTTGTCCTCTTTACTCTTTCCTTTCTCTTACTGTATTTTCAGTCTTTTTGGATCAACAATATAACTAAGTGCTTACCAGCAGGATTTCAAGTTGTTTGTGAGGTACCAAGCTGAGCATTTTTTCAGATTCCCTCTGGTGTCACAGTACAATCTGGTTCTTCTGGGTTTGATGCATTGGTGATGTTGGTAGTCAGCAAAATCTCTCTCAGACTGTATTGGTGTGATTGAACCACAACACTAAGTGTAAAACCAGGTGTTTAAAATTGAAAGAATTCAGAATAAAGTAAATGCTGGTGTTTTGCAAAGTAGTAGGATGGCCATTTCTGTTTTCTAAAAGAATACAAAGCCAATCCTGCAATTTTTAATTACATCGAAAATGCATATTCAAGCAAACCAACCATTGTTTAGACTGAATATTTATTTTTTCCTAAACAATTTTAAGATATACTCAAAAAATTGTTTGTTTTCTCGTGTCTGAAACATGTATGTAATGTTTAGGCCAGAAGAAGTTACAGAGGTGTACATGCATTGGATATATTATTACTTCATAATAATATGTAAAAGAAGCATGTGTTGATTCATGGATCTGAAAATGGTTATCTGAACAAATCCTCATATACTCTGCTTGGGGCTCCTCATGTTCCTTAACATATTTCCCTGTTCATTTCCTAGGTTTAAATAGCTGTCCCCAGCTGTTGTGAATTATCAGATCCTCACTGCTAGTCTAAAAAATTGGCTGAAACTGTTCTTTAAATTTAGAATTTGGTCTGAGTTTAGTTTACGCAATGTTTACTGTTATAACTTCTCTTTCTCTGGAGAGAGAGGCTCAGGCAGTGAAGTAATAACATTTATAATAACAGATATAGTAACTCTTGGGTGGCTGTAAGAAAACTGAATCTGAGGAATTAAAAATAATTATTCTTAACAGAACATTAACAATATTTTGCTATATAAGGAAAAAAATGCAGATTAATATAAAAAACTGAATATGTGATAATAGGATTAGGTGTATTTTAAATAAGTATTTAACTTCATTGAAAAACTTACTTAAAATATGATACATCCATTACAGTCTGAACTCACTGTAACTTACCAAGGTACAGGAAACTGCGGAAAAGTCTAAAATACTGTGTCTTTTTCTGCCATAGAACCTACATCACTGAATCAATCATGGGCAGGTAAACTTGAGTTTAAAGTACCTAATCCATTCTTAGCAATAATGGCAAACCTTTTGTAGATTCACACTTTCTTCATTCCAGCTTGTTCAGCTGTCTCAGTCAATAGAGTAATTTACTAAAAGCTAGGAAAATATTCTGGATTTCAGAAATCAATGTCTTATATATTCCTGTCTAAATAAAAGAATAGGTATGAGTTCAGATATTTTACTACCAAAATCTTGGGGCATAGATGCAAGTTTAGCTCCCTGCTACTGATTGTGTTCTTAAAATGATTTATAACAAAATATTAAGTAAAGAAAAAAAATCAAGTATGTAAGTGCATAACCTATTTTTAGTTAAATAATACTAAAATAAGCAATCAGAAACATTAGCTTCATCCATTGTAGCTAAATTTTAGTTTACATCCTAGTAAAAATAAAATATAAATAAAACCCCGAGTTTCCTTAATTCTTTCAGGATTAAGAATGATGCATTTCTTGGCTGAATAAAAAAGCAGTTTAATCTTTTCACACCTTTAACATCACACTAATAAATGTGAGTGATGTGTTGTCCTGTTCAGAAAACCTGCCAACTATGCTTAAAAGATGGTATTTATCATTTTGATTAAACAATATGAAGCAGCAAAAGTGGGCTGTAGGATGCAGCTGCTATTAAAATGTAAGATTCAAGCAAGCAGAAAACATTGATTGAAACCGGGATTAAATCTGTGGTGGACTTAGATTGGTTGTTTGTGTTTGGTTTTTTTTATAATTCCAGTGAAGCCATTCTGCTGCTCCCATGCCTATGAGTTTATTCATTCTTATTAAAGCACCTATCTGGTGCAGCAGGGAAGGGTATACCTGTAAAGAAGAACAGGACAAACTGAATCAGAAAGGATTTGTTCCCAAAATGTAATGAAAGAGAAACAAAACTGGATCTTGAATCTTTGGGAGCTGCAGATATGGTTGAAGAGGAGTAAAAAGATTATTGAACTGAACCAGAGAGAGCAGCTCTCACTAAATTGATTTGATTCATTCCCATTGTGTGTGTGTGTCCTGGGGATTTAAAAGGAGTAGGAAAGAAGGTGGGAACAAAATTGAGTTAAAGTAAACTTGATTAGTGGCTAGATGAAGAGAAGGATAGAATGGGAAAAGTAAATTTAAAAATCAGGTTGAGCAAGAGCGAGATGAATTTTGTTCTATCCCATTTGCAGTACCTGAATTATACTTTATTTTCTCCTTTAAATTTGGCTTTCTATTTGGCATGGTTTAGTTTTCTTATTCTCTGTCTGCAGTTGTTAGGTTATGGGGTGTTTTTTTTTCTGATAACCAACACTAAAAAAGCCCCACCAAACTCAGCTCAAACTTATTTGAGAAAACAGATGTGGAGTTAACTACTCACCAAAGTGTGGGATGATTCATGAGTCAGGAGCCTCTTGGATTGAAAATGTCCTCAATTACAGGGAGCTGCACCTGGGTATCCAAACAATATAGGATGGAGCTGAGTGGCTTCCAGGTGCATTCAATTGCAGCTTTTTGTCTGAGCTGAATGGGGTTTTTTTGAGGTTTCCCTGCTGACCCATCCCAAGCTTCAGTTTTCTGCCCTGGGTGAGAGCTGCTGGCGCAGTCATGAGGCACTTTGGAGAGCTGGTGAGTTTTATATCAGCCGCGATAAATAATTCCAGAGTCCTCCCTCTGAGATCAGATGAACTCCAGTGCAACTTCTAAGGGAAGGGTCTGGGACACCCTCGGGGTGGGGGAACAGTGGGGCTGTGAAATACTTTAGTTGTCAGGAAACTTCCCTGGAGAGCTAGAGAAATGGTGATGTGATGTGGTGAAATGACCTTTAAGGCTTTGGCTGGATCTGCTGAATCGGTAGGAACATTGCAATACTTAAAAATGTATTTAATATTCTATGGGCTCAGTTATTAGGGAGCAGTTGATTGTGGGGAGGAAGAGAGGAAAAGAGGAGAGGGAAGATAAAACCAGAGTGTAAGATATATTGGGAGAGTGGGACAAAATGTTCCAAAGGCATTTGCACAAGAACAGTTGTAATTGATCACTAAATGGTGTCGTTTCTCAAGAGTCGTAAGAACTGTGAAATGACGTCAAGGAAAAGGGAGAAACTGCAATTCCAGGGAAGAGCTGTCTTCAGTGGGGTCTATATCTGATGCCTGCAATGGCCGTCAAACCCAACAGTAAGGTCTCTGAGCTGCCCCCAGCTATCCTTTTTAAAGACCTTTATCTCTGTTTTGGTTTCGTCTTCTAGTTACTATCGAAGTTCTTTGTTTCAAAGGAATACAAAAAAAGCTTTCTGATGCCTGTTAGCTGGCAGAAAACAAAAAATAATTAAAGGAAAATAACCCAATTATTCCTCGGAATTACTAGCTTTCCACTGATTAAAGTAATTACAATGATTCTTCAGGAGCTGTAATATCTTCATGATATAAGTGGTGGGAAAAAGTAATAGTGAAATTATGATGGCCTGTTTTAGTTACTGTTTATAACTTACCTGCAGCATAACAGCTTACCTGTAAGCCTCTTTAGACCTTCATTCTCTTCCATCAGACCTAAGTGGAACAGCTAAAATTAATGTTTTGTTGGTGTAAGTTAGCGCAGGTGCCACAGAAAACACTTCTCCTGCATCTGGCTGCTCCTTCCTGCCCCTCTGCATGGCAGAATAGTGATGCAGCGTGATACTGGAAACAAAGTTAAATTTAAAATATTTTTTTTTTTTATTGCGACATTTTAAAGCTGGATCTGTTTCCCCAGTTAGTTCATGGTGTAGCTAAAAAACCCCATGTTAATGCTTGGGAGATGGTCTAAAGAGCACTAGCACCCATACCAAATGGAAAGTTGTGTTATATACCATTGTCTCATTTATCCTGGTACTTTCAACATATTCTTGTGGAAGTATTAAGTGTAGGGGTTGTATTTTAATTTAGAAGGCAAGGCTTTTTGCCTTACCGCAGGTCTCTGGCATTGTTATCCCAGGTATGTGATTACCTGAATATCACCCTGTGTTAGAGTATGATTGAATTCTATTGAGGATGTTAAGTGCTGAGACTGGGTGGGACACCTCACTTTTGTGGTCTGAGGTAATCTGGATCTTTGTGGTGGCTTTCTGCTCCTGGAAGTGTGGTGTTTTCACGGCCCTCTGCTTTCCCTGTTAGGAAGCTAATTAACCTTCAAACATCAGGGTCCTCACTGAAAGCGTTTCTCTGAAGAGCTAGCTAAAACTTAGACTTTTCAACATGGAATTTCTGACAAACATGGTTCATTTTGGTTTGAAGGGCTTGGGAAGAAGCACAGAGGTCAGTGGGGGCATTTTTCTTGGTGGAAGTCCGTTGCAATTAACTTCTTAACAGTAGAAATTCTCATCTTTTTTTGGGAACGTTGACTTCTGATCCTTCAACCTTCGTTTTGCTTCTGTGGCTTATCACCTTCAGGGTGCTGTTGTTCAGGAACTTCAGTGTATTATTTACCCAAAAGAACTGAGAGCTTTGGCCAAGTTATTTCTCCCAGAATGTGCAGAGAGTTTTGTCTTTCTTGTGCTTCCTGGATGGGCACGTGGGAAGCTTGCCTTCATAATGTGAGGAAATACATCATTTTCTGAGGAAGGACTTGTGGTTTTCTGAAGAGGGGGAGCTTTAGGAGCTCTGAAGACAGGTCATCATGTCAGCATCCCTAGGAAAAGGAAGTTAAATTAGTTTTGAATTACACTGAGGCAGAGTGCATTAAGTTGCTTCAGGTATCATGTTGAGATGTTACAACTTGTATCACACAAAGAATGAAAAATGGTCTTAAGGTTTTATTGATTGGAGAAAATAAAATTTGCAGAAAAATTGAAACTCCCCATGCAACATCGATTTAATAAAAACAGCGTCATTGATAAGAAAATATTTAATTAGAAAAATTCCTGACAACAGTTAAATTTAATATGTAATTGTCTTTATGTTGCCTACACAATTGTCTTTATGTTGCCTTTCCAAACTGCCTCTGTAACCCAGACTCTAAAGTGTCACTGGTCTGAATGAAACAGAAAATACGGGCTACTGCTCCAGTTCAAGCACTTTTTTGATCTGCTGGTGGCCTTAGCTTTTCCATAAAGCTTCTTTACCCTACTGTCAGTGAAGTGTTAATCCTTATCTTTATACTTATTAAAAATGCCAAGTAGCTTTTGATATAAGAGATGCTCTACTGGACTAGCCCAAAAATCCACCTAGATAGCAATAAACAGATAAAGAATAATAAGACAGCACAGAGTGACTCTTCCTTTGGCATACCCTTCTTGTCACTGGGAAACAGTAATTTAAGAGCTTCCTGAGCCAGGGTTTGCACTTAGTATTTATTAATCTATAGGGGATCTTTATATCCTGAATTTGTCTGGTCGCTCCACTATGCAATGAGGCAATGAATTCTGCAACTTGGCTTTGTTGTTAATACCTTTTTTCCCCCACTAAGTATCTCCTACTTTTTGTTGTTATGGGAAGTATAGGAAATATTTCCTGTTCACTTTCTTATTCATCATATCATACACCTCTTAACTGAAGAGTCAGACTGTTTGGTTTTTCCTTTTTTGAAATCAAATAGTTCTTGGTACTCAAGATCATCTGTTCTCAAAAAAAATAAGACAAACTGCGCATGCGGTGTGGATGGTATCTGAGTTTATGTGCAGTTCTTCAGAAATCAAGGCAAACTTCAAAAATTCCATTCATTGTGTTTTGGCGTTTTCCAGGTTGGAATAAGGTCTGATCTCCAGAGTTCAACATTTTAATATTTGTGATGAGTTGTTTAAACAAGAAGAACCACATAGCAGCTGGGTAGTACAGAAAAAGACAGTGATTTAGGTTTCTTTGAGAGGAATATGGTGTAAACTAAAATAAGTTTGGACCAAGCATAAGAGAGAAGCATACTCAGAAGGCCACTGGTCCTCATAGAGATCTGTTTAGAGGCTTTGAGATCTCAAGCTTGTTTTGGCAGAGGATTCAGTTTTACACGTAGGGTAGTGTAGCTCATCTTGCTAATCCTTGCAAGTGTCAGAAGTTTCAAAAAGAAGCCTGTCAGAGTACCCTCTCTTCTAGGAAGTTAGACTGTAAAGTTGTCTTGTCTGTTCAATCCCACCCATATAAGACATAGGCATTTCCATCCCACAGACATGTAAGGTTTAAATACCATCAGCAGAACCTTAATTTCAGCTGTCAGTTTAGCAAACTCTTAAAGGTTTTTGCTTTAATTCTGGATTTTACCACTTTCATTCTTCAGAGCTAGCTCCAACTCTTTGAAAGAGAGAATCACAGCACTTTAATGTGGAAAGCTGTGAAAGGTGCAAGAGAGAACCAACATGACTTATGCAGCAGTGATTTTGGGGTGTAAGGAGGCAGTTTGAAGCAGTAACTTTATGGCTGGCAGCAGAAGAAAGCTTAGACTGCTTCTAATACACACATTACTCAGGAAAAGGGCTGTTGCTCTCATAATGTTAAGCTAAAAAAAAAGGCAAAATACCTGTGCTTTAGTGCTTTCATATCCTGTCACAGACTAGCATATAGGAAAAAAAGCAGACCACTGTAAGTTCAGGTGCTGGTAGCACGATGTCTCTAAGGCACGTGCACACCAATGCATACAGAATCCTTTAGAGGAAATAAACCCTTTTCCCCCAGTCTTCCTTTTCAAAGTGACACTGGGTGTTTATGTGTGGTGGAAACTGAAATGACATTTCACATCCATCAGTTACTTCATTCTTTAGAATTAAAGAGTTGTCTGTTTCACTTCCCTTTTTCCTCCCTTCTGTGAGATGTCACAGACTTATGGAATTGTCAGAAGAATAATGTCTTTCAGAAAATTGGCATCTTAATACCTAGATCTGAAATTCTTAAAAAACTTGTGTTAAATGCTTTTCTAGTTTGGAAGCAGTCATTGTTTTTCTTTGTGAAACAGAACTCTGAATGGACTCAAATTTGGCTCTTGAATAATTATTTTTAAATGTGAGATGACAAGTTAAAATGACATTGTGACTATAGACGAAAATAAAACCTTTTACTTAACCCTTATTGTGTTTATGGCAAAAACTAATGTAAGCTCCTTGCAAATTTTTGTTTACTTGTTTTCTGGATTGGAATGGTTTCATTTTTACTTATTCTCTGCTTTAGTTGTTAGAAAGCAAGGTTTCTTTAAACATGCAGTAGTCAAGGTAAGGAATACATAGAAGAAGAAATAAAGTCCTAATCCTTTGTTTTGGCCCTACATTGCACTTGATTACTGTGAAAAGATTCATGTCATCAAACAAACAACTAAAGACTTTGGGTAGACAAGCTTTTGAAGGTGACTGACTTTTCATAATTCTGATATCCTCATGTAATTGAAGACATTTTAAAAACAAGTGTAAAAGACAAATGCACAGGCAATCAATTGGAAGGTTTTCATTCATACACTTCCCGGTATTTTAAATCTGCAATTAATTAGTCTTTAAGAATTCTTGATTATGCTTTTAATTATAGTTGAAACTTATTTTCATGCATATAAGCTCAGTATTCAGTCTTTAAAATGATCTCCAAAATACTGCATTCCTTCAGGTAACTTCCTCACCTCGGGGTTTTATTTTTTAGGTTAAGGCACCTGGAGTTAAATTTCTTCTGTGCTCATGACAAACCCATATAAACCATGCTGCTATGGAACTGCATCAGTTTTCACCACAATGCCACATTTCTATTATTTGAGAAAAACTTATCACTTCTGTATCTCCACTTCCTTTTTCTCTGCTCAGTCTCACTTGCATCACATAAGGAGATGATTACATGATAATCCAGCTGAAAGCCAAAACAATTTGGATGTATTTAAGTTTAGGGAGGTTCATTCACCAGTTTAATTTGTAACATTGCTACTTTTTGGAAAAGGAAGGAATCAGCTATGTTCTTCCCAGTAAGAGAGCCAAGTTGTTTCAGATTCAACAGAATATGAAACAAAGATGTTTGTTGTCTTGGATTATAATAATGAAAACTAAGAAGGTGGGTTTTTTTCAGACCTTGTCAGTTCAAGGGAAAAACCCAAAATAAGTCTTATATTCCCCCAGAAATTATGTTCATACATTACTACCATGTCTTAAAAGAAAGAAAAAATAAAGTGAAAACCACTTTTTTAAAGAAAAAAGTTGAAAGAGTTATTAAAGGATATTTAACTTTAACTAACAGTTAACTGTTTTATTTCAGTTAAAAAAAATCTATTTCCCATTGATGGTATGACTAATCTCACTCAATATTATGAAAAGCGTAACTTTAAAATGAAAATCTAAATTTATCAGTGATATATGTAAAATCACAGAATGGTTTTCTTTTGAAGGAACCTTACAGAAGGTTAAAGGAACCTTATCATCTAGTTCCAGCTCCTCTGTTGTGAGGGTTTCTTCCTTCCTTCCACTAGAACAGGCTGCTCAAAGCCCTATTCAGCCTTGTCATGAACACTTTCAGGGATGAGGCATCCACAACTTCTCTGGGGGACCTGTTTCATTGCCTCACCACCCTCACAGTAAAGAATTTCTTCTGTATATCTAACCTAAATTTCTGTTCTTTCAGTTTGTACCCATTACTTCTTGTCCTTTCACTACAGTTCCTGATGAAGAGTCCCTCTCAGGCTTCCCTGTAGGGCCTCTGGAGATAGTGGAAGGTTGCTACGAGATCTCCATGGCAAGCTTCTCTTCTCCAGGCTGGACCCTCCTCAATCAAGATTTTAAAGGATCTAGAGGGAAAGCCATATGAAGAGTGGCTGTTTAGCCTGGAGAAGAGGAGACTGAGGGGAGATCTCATCTACAGCTTCCTTACAAGGGGAAGAGTAGGGGCAGACACTGACTGATCTCTTCTCTGTGGTGCCCAGTGACAGGACTTGTGGGAATGGCCTGGAGTTTTCTCAGGGGAGGTTTAGATTGGGTATTACAAAAAGTTTTTTCACCCAGAGGGTGGTTGGGCACTGGAACAGGCTCCCCAGGGAAGTGGTCACAGCCCCAAGCCTGGAAGAGTTCAAGAAGTGCACTGACAATGCTCTCGGGCACATGGCATGAGTCTTGGGCTTGGTGCTGAGCAGGGCCAGGAGCTGGAGTTGATAACTCTTCCAGCTGAGGATATTCTATGATTCTATGATAAACTTCTCAGCCTGTCTTCATAGGAGAGGTGCGCCAGTCCTCTTATCAACTTTGTGGTTTTCCTCTGAACTTGCTCCAATGGTTCCATTTCCTTCTGTTGAGGGCCCCAGAACTGCACACAGTGTTCCAGGCAGGGTCTCATGAGAGCAGAGTGAGAGAATCACTTTTAGCCAGTCTCTCTGGATGCAGCCCAGGGTTCCATTGCCTTTCAGGGCTGTGAGGGTACACTGCTGGCTCATGTTGAGTTTTTTGTCAGTCACCCATCACCAAGTCCTTCTCCTCAGGGCTGTTCTCAAAACTTCCCTGCCCAGCCTGTGGGTGTTCCTGGTATTGCCCTTATCCATGTGTAGGGCCTTGCACTTGGCTTTACTGAGCCTCGTGAGGTGTGCACAGTGCCACCTCTCCAGCCTGTCCAGTCCCTCTGGATGCCATTCCTTCCCTCCATCCTGTCAGCTGCAGCACACAGCTCAGTGTTGTCAGTGAACCTGCTGAGGGTGCCCTCGATCCACTGTCCATGTCACTGACAAAAATACTGAACAGCACTGGCCCCAGGACTGACCCCTCAGGGACACCACTTGTCGCTGATCTCCACGTGGACATCAAGCCATTGATTACACCTCTTGACATGTGGCCGTCCTGCCCACTCTTTATCCACTGAATGGTCTGTCCATGCCTCTGGATCTTGGTGACTGATTAGTAATTATAAAAATAGCAAGGAAGAAGCTGAATTTTTGGGTTATTCAAGGAGCAAGGTGTGGAAGGTGCAGTCTCATGAGCTAGATGATAAGGTACAGTAGTCTGGACACATTTTACAGGAAATATCTTTACACATACGTTAGTGCTTTGGATTGCATCTAAATTTGGGCATTTGTTTTAGAGATTAAATTCTGTTCTCTGTAGCACTGCTGTAATGGTAACAATATGAATTAATTTAGCTTAATTTTTAGTAACTATAGAGATAAGCTGAAATCCTGTACTGAGTATACTATGGTGCTAAAGTATTAAAAATGCTACTCAAAATTATCACAGAAGACTTCTTACATACATATCTTTTAAAGTTGTGCTTTAAAATATATTCAAGTTAATCCCTGGGTGTTTTGAATTTACAGATGGTACTGGGCATTGACAACAGATGACTAGATTAATTAGCAGCACCTTATAAAAGGGAAAGTATCTGTTTTAATGAAGATTCTGAATTCCAAATGTTTTTAAAATGTGACTATTTCTATAAACAGATGGACACTTGACAAAGAATTTGCAGCATAAATTCTTTGGATACACTATAATTATAATGCTAAGCATAAAGACAAATGTACAGAAAAAAAGGAACTCTCACCTGTTCTTCCAGCCAAGTTTTAAAGAAAGCAAAACATGCTTTTATGTTTCAATGTTACTGTAATTGGGTTATGATAAAATAACTATGATGCCATGTTCTTGGAATTCGGAAACTTGCTTCTAAATAAATTATTTCTATTTTATGGAGGCGGGGAATACCAAGGTTAGGAGCTTGGAAGACCAATATGTTAGACCTTGGCTGAGCATACCCTGAATTTGAGGACTTCTTTGTGCAAAGAAACCGACTGGCAAAACTTTTGTAGGAAAGGAGTTTTGTGAGGCAGTAGCTGCTTCTGAAGGGGAGCTCCCTGCTGGTGATACTGGCCTGTGATGGCTGTTCCTCAGTGCGGGCAACTGTAAATAATGCTTATATTGCAATATGAGGATAAAGTTACGTAAATTTCGTGTTCTTTTTGTGATATTGCTTTGGATATCAGGGTTTTTTTGACAGAGAAAGAGCAGTAAGGCTAAGGTGTTATATAAAAAACAGCTCTTAGGTAAAAGTGTTCACAATTACAGTGTGTTTTTAACTGACTTTAGATATGAAAAGATGTAGTGGAGGGGAAGATAGATGCCAGTTCATTACATGCTTAAGCCTTGATTTTCCATGCACATACATTAGTGAATTTGTCTATTTCATAAACCAAGAGATGAGACAGTTGTTTATTTTCTACACTACAGAAATAACTTGAGATTTATCAGTGAAGTAACTAAGGCAAAAAGAAAAGTTTGGATCTAAATTGAAATATTTTCTATATAATAAAACCTGTTTGTGAACAGTTGCTGTATCGCAAAAAGCTGCATAGATTGAAGTGAGCATAATGATTAAGTGTTATTTTGCAGACTATTTTACAAATTACTTCAGTGTTGAATCTAGAGAAATGAGTAAGTGTTTAATACACTGTTACAGTATAAAGTTATGGGGAAAATAATCCTCAAGGCATATTTTGGAGAGCAACC
Organism: Rhipidura dahli; assembly: GCA_013399225.1. Taxonomy (NCBI): domain Eukaryota; kingdom Metazoa; phylum Chordata; class Aves; order Passeriformes; family Rhipiduridae; genus Rhipidura; species Rhipidura dahli. Next base: position 524,108 of record VXAC01005917.1, on the reverse strand, counting down.
AGTAACGTGTGATTAGGAGAAGCAGTGCAAATAGCAATATCAAATTGACACAGGGACAGAGGGAAAGGGATAAAAACTAACTGAAAGTGAAGGAGAGAGCATGAGCGATGATTTTATTGTTTTCCAAAGAACAAAAGCAGTAAGTCCAGCAGGTGGGTAAGGATACACCAAAAGCCAATTTAATATCCCTCTCTGGTGGAAAATACAGAAAAATATGTTCTTCCTCTTCAAAAAGCACGTGATAGTTCATTTACAGTATTTTTGTAGTTATAATAGAAAGTTGGCAGATTATTTTATATGACATCTGTGCAGAGGGAAAGACTGGAATGCAGACAGAGAAGGACGTTTTTGCTTGTAGAAGGTAGCTCTTGGTTCCTTTGCTCTTGAGGAAGGACTTCAGCAAGTTGTAGTGCTGTGTCTTTTCTGCCTAAGTGGAGATTTCAGTTGTCCTTTTTTAGGAAAAAGCTCTGACTATTCACAGACTTTAAAGAGCAGTGGCCAAATCTGTTCTTTAACAACCTGAACAAATAGTTCAGGTTTCTTTAATATCTGTGTTGTGACCTTAAAGCACAATTTTAAAGTGTTTGATCAAGAGTTCACTGGCTACTTCATGCTACAGCCACTGGTGATGCTTTCTGAGGTGATGAGAAAAATAATGTTTAAGAAGAAGTGGTTTGAGTAAAAAATAACCTTTTAAAATATTTTATTACCCAGTTCTGGAAACTGCATGTGTTTTTCCTTATCCTACTTCATTCCAGATTACGGGAAATAGAAGATGCTTGTGGAGAAGGGTTTTATATGTATATTGCTTCAGAAATTCATGTTTACCATGTGATAGAGAAGCTGCTAACTAGCTTTCTTTTAAAAAAACCTGATTTATTGAAAGATGAGTTTAATTACCTCAACAAAAGCTGCTGTTAATGAAGCTGCTATTTTCCAAGCCTAAAATGCTTTGCTTTTTCTGCTTTGTTCTCCTTGCCAAAGCATGAGGGATTTTGAAATGGGAGGTGTTTTATTAACCAACATCAGAGTAATCAGATTAATACCGAGTGTCTGTTACTTTTAGTATGCACATTTGAACTGATGGTGGATAGGATCAGTAAGTGACAGAGCTTAAGACAGTGTATATTTTCTAAAGACAACAAAAACCAATCTTAGTCATCAGTCCCTTTGATTCAGCAGTTTTAATATCAGTGTAATGTGTTAGGTTGAATAATTAGTGATCTGATGTTAACATGTATGTAAGCATTAGATGCATTTCAGGAAAATGGTAATTATTGGGAATGTATCTTCATGCAAATCACCCCAGCAGGAAGTATATATGTGTTAAAATCAGTGATTCAGTGTAGGCTAGTTTTATTTCTGATTGACATGTTTGAAGGATAGAGCTGAAAGTTACAAATACTGGTGAAACAAGGAAGTAATTTGAATCCATACCTTATTGCAAAACTTGTACAACTCATGTGCAATGTGCAGGCCTCATGAAAAGCTAATTATGTGTGAAGATCATGAACTTATTTGTATGTACTCTGAGTCCTTTTTTTTTTTGTTGTTAGGAAGATACACACTGCACGAATGTTGTCGAACCTGTTTTTATAAATAAACTTTAAAACCTTGAAAGTTGAAGGAATCTTTGCCAAGTAGAGTTACCAGCAATCACATAGCTTTCTTTGTACTCCACAGCCTGATTACAAAAGCAAATGGGAGAGTATAGTCATGGAAGCTGCAGTGATATTAAATAAGAAATGAGTTTAGGTTCAGACTAAAGATGGAGAGATGGAGGGACTTGAGACCCAAAACAGAGAAGTTCCTTTTTCCAGCTGGAAAAAGCAGTTCTTCTACTAATAAATCTCTTAACAAAACAGCATGTCAGAACTAAGGCAACTGTACAATTATTGAGGTTGATTAATTAGGGGATGTTTTCATATCACCAGCTTTTCTAGATCAAGTATTGAGAGAAGTAATATTGAGGCAGAGTGACCAGGGACACGCATTCCTCTAGGACATTGAGGTAAGGAATACAGAAGGAGCCAGAAAATAATGTTGTTCTTAACTATGGTCTAGAATTGTGTAGTGTCTGTATTTGAAAACAAAAATTCAGTCATGGTCTTGTATCGAGGAGCTTTATTTCTTATTGAAATAGGCTTTCTATGCCAGGGTGAGAGGAGCCAGGTAGGAGGCTCTAAGTATGTATTTTGCATTCTCGGATGGGATCATTCCAGAGAAAGCTCTTGCTACTATTTTTAGAAGTAGCATCCCAGAACCTCTAAGCGGAAACAGGAAAAAGGGACAGCTACTGAATAAGATTCTAAGAGCTGAGGTCTGTGTCCCTTCTTACTGAGGTTTGGTCAGGTCTACAGCAGATCTGTTCTACAGTAGCAGATTGGTTGCTGCTGCTTCTGCAAGCAGTGGGCTGCTGAAAAGCCTTGTTTGGTGTCGGTAGATGAAATTGTTGTAGGTTTAAGTGAAATTTGAGAAAATGACTACAGCATACCAAGTTTGCTCTTCAACTGTCCTATGATTTCCTTTTCTCTACTCCTCTTTCTTGTTACAATTCCCATTTCTGAAGTTTGTGTAGCTGTAACAAAGTGTTCTCTAACACTTGGAATGCAGTTTTGCTGTGACCTACTCTCTCCTTAAAGACACTCTTTTTAGATAAAAGTATTTGAATCTTTATCAGTCATTTGTACTTGAGCACTGTTGAAGGTCCAGTTTGTCCTGCTTTGAAAGCAGGTCTGTAGTCCTGATGCTCAATATTGACAAATTCTATATCTGCTACTCTGTATTATTCTAGCTGAAGGACAAAGTGACAATATTTCTGTTGGCCTTATCCTTTAAGTAAATAGTTGTCAAGCTGTTGAAGCTGTGAGGTGGCTTTAGATAATTTCTACATTTTCTCAAATTATCACGCCAAAATATGGGCATCTTTGGGTGAGTCTTTCCTTTCATGTTGCCAGAGTTGCCAATAATAAGTATACATTTCAGTTTTCTTTATTTTTTAATTTAGCAAAACATCAGTAGCATCAAGTTTTGGACCTTCACTTTTTGTGACTGCAGTGGAGAGATATAAGCAAGAGAATTTGGCAAGTGCAGACAGAATATTTACCTCTGGGAAAAAAATATCCAGGATTTGCCTCCTGACATGTAGCTTTTACATGAAGATGGGAAGAATTTCCTGTGGCATTCTATATGTGGATGATGCTGAAATCTTCTAGGAACTAGTAATGATAAATTTTTTAATAACTTAATAACACAGTAATATTTCTGTAATAGCTTTGGCTGCCAAAAGTGTGCCTCCCAGTGCTAGTGGGTTTTAACAGTTTCTTCTGATTAGGACCTTTTCCATTTAAGATTATAAGCCTATTTGATCCTACTTGTTTTTATTTCAAAAGGAATAAATCAGTGCATGTTTGGTAAGAATCCATTGTGGCAGGTGTTTGTTTATATTAAGTTTGTACAGATATTAACAGCTTTGCATGGATTTTCATTCTGCTTTTGTGCATAATAGAAAAGGTGTGTGTGTCTTAACTTAGTGTAAATAAAAGGTTAGAACTCTTGCAAACAGTGACTTGATAAAATGAGATTAAGATTTTTCTAACTATTCTTGCAATAGCTAGGTGACTATAATTAGGGTAAAGCAGTTGATAAATTCTGAAGTAGCCTCTAACTTGCATTGCAACTGTTGTAATTATTTCTCTGTAAATTATATCTGGAAAGATCTGTGATGCTGACAGTTTAACATCAATCAGCAGTGGTGACTTGTGAGGAAGTAAATCTCAGGCACACTGTTTATCCAGGGAGTTAATTCTCTAAAGCAAAGTCACTTTGTTACAGGTCCCCCCTCCACACACATTTCCCTGATGTCCTCTATGAAAAAGGCTTCTTAAAAATATCTGCTTTCTGATTGTGATCTATATTTTTTAATACATCATAAAGGAGTTGCACATACAGTGATTACTTTGTTTAATGTACGTACCAGGTATAAAACTTTCTGAAATGCTTTTTCAGGACATGGCTGTGCAACCAGGCATGGCATGCACCATAGCTGTGATTCCCTGGAATCACTGGCATTGATGAGAATGCAGTAATTAAACTATTTTGTGTATTGTCTTTGCTAAGACCATGAAAGGATGTAAAAGTTGATGATAAATAGTGAGCTTGACTGGGACAATTGTGATTTTATAGGCAACTTGATTAGAAATTTATATAGAGGGTGAATTAAAATGTGAATTTTAACCTTCAGGGCACTGTATTAATTGAATGTTGTGGATAGCCACAAAGTTGGCTCTTGCATGACTTGTGTCCAGGAATCCTAAAGGAATGGACAGCCTTTGATTGAAATAGAGCTTGGGGAAAAGAGAAATCTTAATATTTGTTTTAGCATGGCTGTTTAATTTTTGAAGGGAGGGTTGAGGTATTCAGTTCTCTTTACTGTACTGCCTGCATGAAGGACCAAGGGAGGTGTATTTTCCCCTTGTAGGACTCCTGCTCATAGACATGAATGTGTTCCTACCTCACTGCACACACTGCTTCCTCCAAAGGAGATTGGGAGTGACTGTGGGTTGGGAAGTGATGATCCTGTATGAGTTCATCCTGCTGGTCCCAATTGCCTGAAGACAGTCGAGTTGGTGAGCTCTGTATTGGCAGGCCTTAGGCCAGATCAGGTATCATCCTTCATCCCAGATCTGTCACTAAAGCAACACAAAAGCTGTATCATCTGCTGTAGCTAATTTGACAGAAAGGCAATAATCTGCCCACATCAGATCCACATTTATTTTGTACAGCTCTGGCTTGCAGAACAATACATGTGTAATACAGCCCTCAGCATGGCCAGCCCTGTACTGTACAGACACTCGGGTCAGTCATGCCATAAGGATGCAGCAGCTCAGTTTACAGCAATTCATCGACTGTTAATCCAATCAGTCTGTTCTGCTAATCAAATCAGTCAGCTCCGGGAGCATGTGGCAGCAGGCTGATGTGTGCACTTCCAGGCTCGCCTGAGCCGAGCAACATGGAGCTTTGTGCAGTGAAGAGGAGCTCTTGGATTTGTATGATATCCTAGAGTAGTTTAAATTATGCTATTTAAACCTAAACCATACAATATTGGGTTTTGATATTCTTTTTGATACAGATTTTTATATTCTATGTGTATGTGTTAAGCTGGTTTTAAAATTTCCCTGCTGGTGCTAACTGCAGTGAGCTATACTCTGACCTGGCTTTAAGTCATCTACGTATGAAATGATATATTTTCTATACATTTAAGATTTTAGTGCACATTTTACAGACCTTCAGGTGTGTTTTGACATCGTCATCAAATGTCTTTTTGAATAACTGTTTTACAAAAACTACTTAAAGCAAAACGTGGCATTTAATGATTTTTGTGTTGTATGCTGCTATTTATCCGTTGATTTTTTTTATGTAGAATGCATTTATTTTACTTATAATAAAAACTATTTGAATATTGTTTAGCATTGACTTCTGCAAGAGTTTAATAAATGGAAGAGATAGTCACTTGTAAACATTGCTGATTGCTTATGGGGGATCATTTATGTCCCATTTGTGTGTGAAAGAGCTCCCAGTTTAAGGAAGGGTGACCATTCACTTGTAGTGCATACGTGTGTGCCATGTAAGACTTGCATTTATTCTAGCCTTCTGTCCCTGACTTGGGCAATATCTACAGCAGTAATTTGGCTCAAGTGGAGAAAATCAGTAGAGTGAAGCAGTTGGTGCTGTGACCCCCACCTCTACATATTCTGCTGTGCAGCACTTTTATTTTGGACTAGATTTAGTGGAGCCTCTCAGGATCAAATATCAATGCCACTACATGTACTGAAACTGTTCAGAGGTGTTACTTGCTTGGATCTGTGTGCCCCCTTAGGGGCTGAAGTGTGACAGATAACACCAGTGCATTGATACACTTCCATTTCCAGTTTATATTTCTCCATAAAGAGTCCACATGCTGTATACCAAAACTGGTCTGGGAACAAAACCATTCCACAATAAGCAGGAATAGTGCAGAGGAGAGAAGGATTTGCTTCCAAACTGTACTACTGCTCTGAACCAAAACAGTAATGTAAACATAGCCTTCAGCTAAAAGAACAAGGCCTTCTTCTGTACTTACAGACAACAGATGGAGTATGAAGTCAAATAGATTCTATTCTATAAACTTTAAATTAATTTAGCCTGATATGAATGTGAGGACAGAAAGGAATATGATGGGAATGCACAATGGATTTATTATAAAAAAGGCAATAGTCATTGAATATGTACATGCCCACGTGTTTATTTTGGTCCTTCTGGTTTTTGTTGTCTTCCCACCTCCCGACAGCTGTACCTTTAGTTTAATTGCTTCAAATGTTCTGTTAAACTGAAGTGGGATCTTTTTAATATGTATACATAGACAATCACAGGGAGTATGCCTTATGCTGAGTTTACAGATGTGCCCAAATTATAATTCTTTAGATTGAGAATGTTCTTTTGAATTTCATGCTTACTTTTATTGACCTGAGCTGAAGAGCTTTCATCAGGGATTAAGAATAAATGTCCTTTTCCTGACAATGAGGTTACTGGACCAGTCCAACCCATAGGTGTTTGCTGTCCTCTGCTGTAAATTGCAGTCCTCTTAGATGTGTCATAAAATACCGCATATGTGGCTGCACTCCAAACCAGTTATTTCAGGATGCCTACATGAACTCAGGTATTCTTAATATCCAAACCAGGTCACTTTGACAGAGCTACATTAGGGAATAATTACAGAAGAAGTTGTGCTGACAGATGGGGAGGAGCTGTTGTCTCTGAGCACAGGGCAGGGAGGAGGAGTTGCAGTGTTGCCATTTTCACCTGGTGCAGCTGTAGCCAGACAGGACCTCAGCCTGAAACCATATATTTTTGTTTGTTTCTTGGGGATTTTTTTGAGTGTAAGTTCTATACGATTTCCTAATAGAAGCAATTAAAATTCTCAGTGAGGGAGAGCAAGCATGAACCAATTTTACCACATTCATGGAAGGAAGAGAAATTTACCATTTTACAGCTGGGAGATCTCAGTTGTGGTGGGTGGGATTATAATTTGTGCATTTCGTTGTTGGATTATACCTCTGAGCAGCTCATTGTTTTTCTGTCAGTTCTTCTGCTGGCTGAGTTTTTGAGTGTCATTGATCAGTATCCCTCAGGTGGGGAAAGTGATAACATAGCTAAAATAAACTCAGAGATGTTATTTTTCTGCCACCTAGGTAGTTTGCCTGATAACTTTCCCTCACACCTGTTATATCTTTTTTAATGGTATTTTCTGTTTTGTTGTGATTCTTCTACAACACTTGAAAACTAACCACTGATGGCAAATCCTGCAGTACAGAACCTTTTAATCTCTAAAAATAAGTACTATCCCATGGCACTGGGCATGGGATACTGCAGAAATGGTAGTTGTCACAAAGCACTAGTCAGCATTTCTAGTGTGATTCTGGCAAAGGATGTAGTCTTGCTCCCACTTTTGGAGGAGAAACATTTAGATAGCTTTTATCATCAGCGAAAGTATTGAGGCAGAATATGCCTCAGCAGTTTTTCAAGTGCTTCTAGGGGAGTCAGGCTAGCCAAACAGAGTCAATGCAAAAAAAGAAGTCCCTCACTAAAGCTCTGAAGCTGCATGATCAATTGTGTATCACAGGTTAATTGCTTTAATTTTTGTGTTGTAAATAAAAAATGTATTCAAGAAAAATTAAAGGGTTAGGAAAAAATTCCTTTTAATCAAAAAGAGTGATGTCAAAGTAGGTTTTGTTGCAGACTTGGACAATACAGCTAAATATAACTGTTTTCTTTATGCAATTCTGCTTGCTCCATAAATCATTGGGTTAAGAATGGATTTTTGTGTCTCCTGTTCTAGAGTTCATCTGTTATCTCTGCAAGGTGTCTGTTTTTTTGGATGAGAGGGATGGCGTTCTACTTGAAAAGGGCATGTCCTTAATGGGTGGCCTTTCAGTATTGAAAGACAGTGGTAGATCTTTGTGCCCAGTAATTGATGCTGGTCATTACAGAGATTTCCTACTAGAGAATAAAAATACCTTGCTAGTAGTAGAGATCTTTCTCTGAGAATGGTGCTTTTAAAATCTGTTTTAGAAGGTCAAGAGAGTCAGAGAATAGAAGCAAGACTAGCAGTAACTGCTTTTTTGACAAGATAGGAGGTTTGATTCATGAGTTTGTGTCTAGTTTTTAATTTAGCATTTCTGACTTAATATTTGAAGGCCTTTTTACTCAGTCTCTACTAAAAAAAAATTGAAGGCATGTTTCTTCACAGTGACTTCAACTCTTGGAGTTGCATTTTCTTTTAAGATGTCTTTAAATAGTTCCATGGAAAAACAAGTTTCATTTTTCTAGCTGCATGCTTTTTTAAGCCCAGTAACTACTAGAAAGTTAAATAATCAGAATAAAAATAGTTTTAATGTATTTCAATGTATTTTAGGATTTTAAATAAAATTTGAACAGTTTATGTTGCATGTCTCTCTGTAGAATGCACTGAACTGATTAACAAGGCAAAGGTGGATATCGTTTGGATACGGTTTTTATTTTTGTGTTGTTGATTTGGTTGCCTTTTTTAAAGACCTGTGCAGACAGAGCTGAGCAACAGGTGACAGAACAGCAGAGTACAACACCTGCAGGTGGTGTACTACATCACATGCACTTAGGGTATGTCCTTATATTGCTGTTGAGATTATAATAATAGTAATCATTTAACCTTCCTGTTGAAAACCAGGGAGTACCTTATGATAGCATGCCACGTGGTAAATTGAGATGCAATCTTAAGAGGATCTGTTGTCAGCAGTCATGTGATTTGGTAATGAATCATATGACATATATGTACACCATTTATATGTGTACCATACGTACTTGTATTTTCTTCCCATCCTTGTAAACTCTTCTGTAGACATTCTATTTGGTTGCCACTCCAGTAAATGTCACTCTTTCTTCAGAGGTTCTTCTAGGTAGGTGTGTTCTTGGCCTCTATGCATGGTCTTTGTTCGTGAAGGGCTGGGTGTTGAATTAATAACTAATAGTCCCAAACCCCTGCCTTTTTTTTTTTTTCTTTTTAATACCATAAAGAAGAGAGCGGTGAGTAAGGAAGCTGTGTCAGTCCCATAACTGAAATGAAGAGGGATGGAGGATTTACCAGAAGAATCAGCCTGGGGAGGAAAAATGAAATAAAAAGGGGAAACCCTAAGACTAGCCTTGCACTTATATCTCTTTTCTTGTAAAAGAATTCCCTTTCCACAGGATTAGCATGATTGGCAGAAGTTTTGGCCTGAGGCATGAGCCTGTCTCCCTGCAGCTGCTCCTGTCTGCCCTGTCTGCTTTACCCCAGTGCCTGAATTCCTCCAGCCTATGGGTCCCACATGCAGTTGTAGCATACGCGTGCTAAATACTTGTGACAAAAATATCATCTCTATTTGCAGATAACTGAGGCATGGTAATTTGTTTAAGTATGTGTACCAAAGGCTTTGGCAAAAACAAATTCTCTGTTTTCACAAGAAGCCTCTATGAAAAATCGTCTGAATTTGCCCCAGTTCCTAAGCTGTTCCATATTGTCCCTGGTAGCTGAAGGTTAGCTCAGTGTAAATAAGAGATTCTCACATATGCCTTATGCTAAGCAAGCAAATTATTCAAACAGTATCAAATTGATAAGTATGGTAAGGTAAACACACAGTATTTATGCAGTGTATTTAAACATGGCCTCTATATTGAGAGAGGGAAATCTGTCCATATTGAAGTTGGTGCAGGAGCTTCGCTGAGGCCAGTGCTGATTGTCAATTTTAATATGTCATATTCAGATTCTCATGCGTGCAAAATGCTTAGTGAAAAACAATTTTGGTATTCTAGAACATGTTTTTGAGATAAAAGTAACAATATGAAGTTTAAAGAGGGGGATTTCCAATCAGCAGAGAAAGACTGTAATACTACAGAGCTACAGTACAGAATTACAAAACTACAAGAAAATTTTAACATCTGTCTACACTTAACAGATTATTTACTTGCAAGTCGTTTACTTTGAGTTGTTTATCTACCCATGTCTAATGCTTATTTTTCCTTTTTAACAGGTAGAGAGAATTGTTGACAAGAGGAAAAACAAAAAAGGAAAAACAGAGTATTTGGTGCGATGGAAAGGATATGACAGTGAAGATGACACTTGGGAGCCAGAACAGCACCTTGTTAATTGTGAGGAATATATACATGAATTTAACAGACGCCACAATGAAAAGCAGAAAGAAAGCACATTGAACAGAACAAACAGGACCTCTCCAAATAATGCCAGAAAACAAATTTCTAGATCTACCAATAGCTCTTTTTCAAAGACATCTTCTAAATCTTTAGTCATGAGTAAAGAACACGAGTCAAAAAATAATCAACTTTTTTCTACCACACAGAAATTCCGGAAAAACAATTCACCATCGCTTTCTGGACGTAAAAATATGGACCTTGCAAAGTCAGGTATTAAAATCCTAGTGCCCAAAAGTCCAATTAAGAGCCGGACAACAGTTGATGGCTTCCAGAATGAAAGCCCAGATAAAATGGACCATATAGAGCAGGATCAAGACGACTCTGTAGCACCAGAAGTAGCAGCAGAAAAACCTGTGGGAGCTTTATTAGGACCTGGTGCAGAGCGTGCTAGGATGGGGAGCCGACCAAGGATACATCCATTAGTGCCACAATTGCCAGTGCCAGTAACAGCCACAATTGCATCAGCATTAACAATAAATGGAAAAGGTAGGTGTACGAGTTGTCGTTCTTGTGTTGATTTTTCATGTGACTGGGGGTGTTTTTGCTGTTGAGATGCAGACAAATCACCTGCTCTGTTTCAGCCATGCTAAATCAAGCCTGGAAAACCTCACTTTATTTTATGTAAATATATGACTACAAAGCCATTTTGAATTTTACCAGCTTTTGGTTTCCTCACAGAGATTCATTGGTATTTGTGTTTTCAGAATCACCATAAGATACATCTCTGTTTGCCTTGACATTGTGTGGTACACATATTTAGTGTACCATTTCCAGATATTACACCATTGCTTTAAGTTTGTTTAAATAGGTCAAATTTGGTATGAATATTAGAAACATTAATTATGGGAATAGATGAATGGTGTGAGCAGGGATTGTTCCTAACAGTTTACATATCTATTTTGTTGTGAATTTTGCCTGGAGAAAAAACCTGTGAGAGTGATGTTGCTTCAAAAACAAAATTAATAAGCTTTGTTTCTGTGAAAATTTGAGCCAGTTGAGGAGATACATATGCCTTCTGCCTGGATTGAAATTTGTCTTCATTATATTTTATCAATATTTTCTTGTTGATACCTCCTTTGATATTGAGCACTTATTTAGAAGTGGTGTCCAGCTTGCTAATATCTCAGTAGATTGCATTTAATTCAAATTGTACTGTAAAATTTGTGACACCAAAGTAACCCAAACTGCTTTTCTGGGTGGGAGCTGTTTGTTCCCCCATCCAGCTTGAGACCCTTGTTTACGGCTTCTTGGTCCTTATTGTTATGCCCCAAACCTTTGTTCTTCCCTGACAGACTAAGGTAGTAGTGTGGTCATGAGTGTTCTCATAAGCATGCTTTTGAAGCTGAATTTCCATGTTCAAATTTTCAAGTCAAGACTGTGCCCTCAAATTAAATGCAGCAGGTCAAATCTACAGGTGTGCTATTGACGACAGCTTGCTGGAAAAACTGTTAGGGATTTTTTGAGGACTGAGTCTGCCAAAAAACACACTTAGAGACACTGTACAGGGAAAAAAATGCGCTAAAGACTTTGGGAGAGTTTGTGTTGGGTACACTACTGTTGCTTGCATTCAGATTTTCCAAGAGAACAGCTGCAGCTGGAGAGGTTGGGAAGTGGTGGACAAGGGAGGAGTGTGTTCCTGAAGCTGCAGTGTCAGGTCGTGGTCCAACCCATTTTGCTGCAGATGAACTAGGTAACCATGGCAATGCACACACGGATGCCAGGAATATCTCTTGCTTTGCATGGACTAAAGAAGGAATGTAAATCTCAGAGGATGTAAACAAAGCTGAAGGGGAAGTTGCAAGAGATGCCAGGATGAGAGTTCTCTGAGTAGGTGTGGTAGAGGAGTGTGTTTTCGCATGGGATGGTCTTATGATAATTAACAGGCATTTTGGAGTATGGTGGTGTTTCTAATGAAGTGATTGGTAAGTTCTGCCTTTGGCATCCTGGTTTTTTTTACTTTGTGGCATCCAGGAAAAATATCTGGGCATGAAGGATGTTTTTGGGTAGATCAGATTAAATTGTTCCCACCAACCTTTAACTCTGGTAGTAGTGGTATGGCAAGGGCCCAGTTACAGGGCACCAGATGGAAGCAGAAGGGGCTGCAGAGCAAAGGTAGTGACACGGAAGGCATTAGGTGAGATACATTTCTGTTTCACTGCGGTGTTAAAATTTCCTCAACTACCACCACCTCCTTCACCTGCCTTCCTGGGCATTAGTTTGGGCAACTAACAATGAAAGCTATAGACTGGCTTCAGGGATGATGGCAGTACAAGAGTTTTCTCACACTTACGTGTTCACAACAGCCCAAGGTGTAGATCAGAAAAGGAGAGCCGAGGAGATAGTCACAATACGTGGTTGATGAAACACACACAATATGTTCCACCTTCTGTCTGCTGCTGGAGGCATATCCTTGCATTAACTGAGGCTTTCCCTCTCTGCCCTGATACACCACTGCCAATCCCCAAGCTGAGCTGTGCAATCTGCTGGGAAATGGATGCTAAATAGCCATATTTATGAAGGTTTTATTTTGCTCACCTGCAACACTTTTGGGGGTAACTTTCCAATTATGCAGTGTTTCTATGATTATAAAACTTGGGAAAAAAGTTGCCAAAGAAAAATGCTTTGCACTTACATCTGATATCATTATCTCTTCCTAACTTTTCAGGATTTCTTTGACATATCTTCCTCATGGAAGCCCAGGCTGCAACTCAGCCATTATGCATGGCCTGAGTGGACATATTTAGGGAGAAGCCAAGACAGAAACAGCCCTGTCTTCTAGAGCTTGCCTGGCCTTGGAGCTTCCTGAGCTGACACATTTGTTGTCTCTTCATTAAAGATGCACTCTTCTCCTTGCTGCTTTTATTTTTAACTTCACACTGCAACTCATTAAAAATGTGGTAAATAGGTGCTTCCCTCCCCTGCATGGGGCTGTTACAGTTCAGGATCCTGTTTTGCTCCTTACTCAGGACATTCCTTCAGTCTTAATTGGACACCTCATCACATTTTCAGCTCGGGAATCATGTATCATGAGGGGTATTTGTTGCACAGAAATGCATCTTCATATGCATCAGATCTGACATATTAATAATACAGATGATAGATCTGGCATTTGGAGCACTTTTTCCAAACTTCCCACCTCCTCCACATACACCTTCTGTTAATTTTAAGAATTCCTACTACCACTTGGAGGATGTTGTCAGGAAGACAAAAGCATGTTTTGAAAAATAACTTCTTACTTGAGCTGGTTTAGGAATTTTTTATCAAGACGTTTTTGTTGGTAAACTTGAGTTAGTCAAAACAGAAATCATTAGTTGTAAAGCATAATTTTGAAAGATTCTAGAAAAACACATATTGCACTTCAAAAAAATTTTAGACAGCTTTTTAAATTAAAACTGAATTAGATTTTTTAACAGTAATGTTGGAAAAATAATTCAAAATTTTAATATGAAAGCGGTGTTCCTGATTTTGAGATTATTGCTATGACTGTTTTGAATAGTATGACTCAGTTTGATTTTTTAAGTCTTAGCTCAGGGTGGTCAAACTCCTCTGTGTTTAGTCTTTCTGTTTGTTTTCCCCAGCCTCATTTTTATCTTTTTTTTTTTTTAAGTTTAATTTATAAGAAAAGTGCACATCAAAAATCCCAGAAACTTGTATGCATATGAAAATCCCATGACAGCAATTACTAGGAAATATTAGTGTTATTGTAGCACCTAATCCTGCTTTTTCTGAGACAAATTTCAGTGATTCAGTTCATGTTCCAAAGATCTTACGGTCTCAGAAAAGGCAGTCAGCAAATATCTGTATAAATATACAGGGGTTCTGGGGAATAAAATAACAGTAATGTTTACTCTGGGAGCTGGTGGTCTCAACACACTGAAATCAAGCTACTATCAAAAATAATAGCATTGTGTTGAATGTTTGCATTTTAAAGGTTTGGCCTTGAAAACGGAGTCAATGAAATCATATATATATATAAGGTTAAGAATTAGGGTAATGTGTGGATGAAGTGAGAACAGATTACCAAGCTGAACATTGCTGTGGTTCTGGTGTTTTGAAATATGTGGTGATCATCAGCTGTTACTAAAAGCTAATAAAAGGAATCCTGGAATGGATGAACGAAATAGAGAGACAACCCTAAAGAAATGAAATCTTGTGGAAAAGAAGTTAGTGGCACTTAAAAGTAAAGCATATTACTCAAAACTAGGCTAGACAAAAAGTGGCCTTGTGCCTTACAATAGGTTCTGATACCTTAAAAGTTTCTCAAAGTTTCCTTCATCAGAGTGGTATTAAAAAGTAGCTTTGAAATCTTACTGCACATGGTTTCAGCATAGTACAGTCATAATATCCAGGGAAGTTCTATTTAATAGAGTGTGCAAGAAGAGAAGCTGTAAAGGGAACCTGGTCTGTCAATTGCAATTTTAGAAAGGGCCATAAGCCAGGGGAATACAATTTCTTGGCAAATTCTAGGGTTTTTTATTCTGGGTAACCCTATAGTTGCCACAGTTTTTATTCAGCTAGCAATGTCCAACATGTGGATGTAATTGAGAATAAATGCCAAAAGAAGGGAAATTTCGGGCAGAAAGGCATGCAATGCTCAGTGTATAACATGAGCAAGAAAAGCACATCTAGCTGTGTATGTTGTTACAATTAGAATAAGGCAGGCTGGTGCTGGCATAGGGGAAAGAAGGAATACAAGAAATTCAGTGAATTACATCACTTGTTAGTCAGACAAGTGCCACCAGTGTGCACGGTGGCATTAGCATCTCCCTCCTTGCACGTATTAGTTCAGATAAATAACTTGCAGGAGCAGCAGGCTGACAATACAAAGATGGCTTGCAGTGTATCACCCTCCAAGGAACAAGGGAGTCTGCTGATATTTTAGTTAGATAATGGTGCTGTTTTTATCTCAAAACAATGGTACTGTCAGGAAAAAAAAAAAAAAACAATCGGAGAAAAAAAGACCGAACTTAGGTTCTGTTTGTTACCTGTTCTCCTTTACCCAAAGCAGTTTATGGGATTAAAACCCACAGATTTGGAAAACCAAAAATCCACTTGAACACCAAAGGAAAATAGTGTCTGTTTGGTTAAGTGTCTGATAGCTTTAGTCTCAAAAGGAATCAAGCAAGCATGGAAGGGATTATGGAGGCCACTGGAACTGAGGAGAAACAGCTGGTTCTCAATGCCCGGCTGAAAGGAGTTCAGTCCCTCCCTGTTTATTAGGGTGAGGGGGGCTCACACACTTCCCTCTCAAATTCTCCCAGTCACTTTTTTACCTGTGTGTGCCTGGGTGTTGGACTCTGCATGAGGAATGGTCCGCTGTCACCAGCATAACTGGCCAAGCTCAGGAAGTCCCATGGGAAGAGCACAGCAGCTGACAAAGCTGTGAGCCACAGAGTTGTCCAGATGCACCACAAGCCGTGCAAATACTCTCTCAGAAAGCTGAATTAAGGGTAGGGTTGAAGAAGTTCATTGCTGTGAATTTAGAGTGACCAGTGCAACAAGAGGAAAGTTGGGATGATGTATTAGTGGTTTTGGGTTTCTTTTTAGCATCCCGGAGACAGCTTTGAGCCCTTCTTTTGTATGTTGGGGGACTTTTTTGGTTAAGTAGTAAAATGTGATTAAAAAAAAAAAAGCTCTAAGAGAAGAACTTCCTTTTTCAGTGTGTTTGTACCCTGCACTTGGATGGTGGCTTGATCTCTGCTGAGTGATCTGGAAAGCAACCAGATATTTTATTAGTGCAAACAAAAGCCTATGAAATGGGTTAAAGTCCTTTGCAAAGCATTTTTAACTTCTAAAATTTCTGGTTAAACTTCTTTTTCAAGTGCAGAAGTGTGTAATTTTCTGTCTTTGGTGTACATCCATTTAGCAAATCACTAAAGAGTAAAGAGTAAAGCAGTTTTCATTTAATCAAGCTTAAAGACACCCTTGGCTTGTTTTTTTTTTCTCCAGAAGTTGAATTTCATTTCAATTTTATTTCTTAAGAATTCACATTATTATGTCCCTTATGCACTGTATTGCAACATTTTACCCTAAAATCAATTTTTCCTTCTGTCTTACAAAGTCATGTTCAAGTTCTTCAACTTCCTTACTCGTAACTAAAAATAATCTGAATTGTTGCCAATTTCTTGTTTATCTGTATTTTCTGGCTTGGTGTAAATGCAAAAGTTTTAAGCATGGTAGTTTTAAGTATGCAAAAGTTTTAAGTATGGTAGACTGCATGGTCTGTGTCATGTGGAACACTGATCTGTTACTGTTCTGGTTTTCTAACTCCCCTCTGCAGTATTGCTTCTGCAGTTTGTAGTACACATTAATGTTATTTTACATGGAGCTCCAGGGTTAAAAACTTACTGTGAAAATCTCTTATCTTCAGAACTGTATTGGTTTATGTCAACAGATTATCATCATAACAATAATAATCAGGATCTAAGGGCAGGGTTTGCTTTAGTTTTAAGGCTGTTTTCCTGAGAAACATAAGGCATAACTGACTGGTTTCTTTCTTTTCTGTCTTCTGCCATTCTCCAGTACTGAGCATTGAGATGTCTCAGTTGGATGCTACATTGGTGTAGACTTTTATACAGCTGAGCTAGTGTAAAATGTAGTTGTTTTGAAAGGAGTATTCCTTTCCCCAATCCCAGGTATGGGAGATTCATTTTTAAAATATATCTATATATGGTTAATAATGTATATATGGCATTACCAACTGCTCCTTTAAGGGAAGGCTTATTTTTATCATCCTTCTGGAAGTGGCAGTGAAGGAGAGGATGTGTCCCTAGAGAGGGAGATGGACATATACTGTTTTTCTTTCTTAATTCTGTCCCTGAAAAACCTTTAAAGAAAACTCTGGATCAAACATCTTTTTTTGTCCAATAAAATCTCAGTTTGGGCATAAAAACCTCTAGCAACCTAAGTTGCTAGAAAAACTCCTGTGCTGTTCTCACTGGAATTTGTATAACACCTGTAGCCCACTGGTAAACATCAAGTTCTCAGCTGTGCAGTTCCTCTGATGTTACATCAATTTACACGAGCTGAGGATCTGGAGTCTCAATCTCTCTTGACTGACTGCTCAGATGGGGTCAACAGTGATCTGCCATTACATTCTCCTACAGCACTTGTGCCAGCGTGAGATAAAAGTAAATTCTGAGGACAGGTTTGTCACACCTGCTGTGCCAAAACTTAGGAAAGATGAAGCACAATGAAGCAGAGCCTCTGTTTACAAGGCACCCTTTCAACCTACTTTGCATACGTCTGCACAGAGAAAGTTTGAAGAAAGTTGAAGATCAGACTGAATGATAGAACAAAAATATTGAGCTGGATACTTTTTTTTTTTTCATCCAACATTGTCAAAATTGTACAACTTCATAGCAGCTTTTGAAATGTGAAGCACAATCAGAAACACTCATGAGGTGCCTTTTGCAGTTGAGCCTGGTAGAGTAACCAGCCACTTTTTTTGTCTCTTGCTGTTTCAGTTTTTGAAAAAGTTTCATCTCCCATCTCTGTTCAAGCTGTCAAGTGGATGGAATGCGTATTTGCTAAGGCAACTGTCATTATGAATCTGTGTTATCTTGAAAAGAAGATTAATCTTAATAGTTTGATGCAAAAATCCATTTAAAAAACCTGGATTAAAACAACCATAATGTGGTTTGTGGAAGATTTGCCTAGATCACATTGCCTACATAAAATAAAGTCATCAAAACATCCTTACAGGGAGACTGTTACAGGTGGGATAAAATATACAATTAAAGCAGAACTCTGAAATAATTTGTTTACACCAGTGATTGTGAAAGAAAGAAAATAGTTAGATTTAAGATGATGCAAAACTAAGATTCAAAACCAAATTTTTTTAAGGCTAGCTGTTGGGATAATAGCTGGATACAGTCTTGAATGTTATAGGTGTTCATAGAAATACCCTTTCTTAAAATATATACACATATATAATATGTGTATATAATATATCATATATTGCCCTAGAATAACTCTATTTCCTACCCATCCAGAGAAATTTCAGTACTCAAAGTGGCATAACCATGTTCTGGAGCTGCTGCAGTGAGTTACTGATAATAATACAATGAAGTACTGTTATTTAAAAGAAAATAAATACAGAAGCTGTATGTTTGTAATACTATATGCCTTTTTTTCCAAACAAAAATATCTAAACTATCTGCTCTACATACCGTTTATGTTGTAAACTTATTTAAGAACACACACTGAAATGCATTAGGCCACAAATTATCAAACAGTTAATTCTTCTTTGGTAACTGTTTTCTTAATTTTACAATCTTAGAATGCATAAAAAAAGCTTTTTTTTCTTAATTAAGTATTTGTCATTTAAAATGCTTTAAAGTTTATTACGTTTTAGATTCCTTTAAGAAACAAAGGCAAATCATAAATATTGGCACTTTGAACTATAATATTCTTAATTTAAAGGCATCTGAAAACTAGGGAGTCCTAAAATTTAATGTGGAAGAAGAGGAGGAAAGACAGCATTGTACTGTTGTATTAAGAGTTCTTTAAAGGTCTCATTGACACATGGATAAAGAAATACAGACTGTCATCTATCTCCTGTGAAAATATTCCTTGAAAGAGGCAACTAAAGAAAGTAAGAAGTTGTGCTTCAAAAGACTGCTCTGAAACCGACTGGAAAGATGGAAAACAGAGTAGGCTTAGTGGTTCATTGTAGCTGTGTCACAAGTTTGACAGTGGGATCTGTGCGTATTTATATTTAGTAATCTCTTTTTTAAAAAAAAAGTATTGCAGTGAGCAGCAAAGTACAAAACTTGCAGAGAAAGACTTTATTACTTAAGCTACAAGGACACCGAAATTTCAGAGGGACGTACCTAAAGCAGGAGGCTAAGTGGAATGATGGGCAGCAGGAAGATCACTTGAACTGAACATTTTTCTTGCTAGCTCCTAAACAGAATTTTTACACTGAGATGCAGATAGGAATGCCTGAACACTGCTAAGGGCAACTCCAAGTAGACTTGGCCTAATATTGGACTAAAGAAGCTCTGAAGATTTCTCTGTTTGTCACACACACTTGTTATTTCTCTTCACTCACGCCTGCTGTGTAATGAATCTGTAGTTAACCCGCTGGCTGGCACAGTGTCCTCTGTGCCTTAGCACTGCTGTCCTTTGCATTCCAGCTTAGATTCCTGTGCTGTTTGAAAGGTGGGCTGGAATGAGAGGGAATGGAGTGAGTGGCTGATGAGAAGTGTCCCAGTGTACTTCCAGTGCTTATACAGTTGGGGAATCTAGGCCAAGCCCTTGATGAAAGCTGGTACATGGGGAACAAAGAGGATATTAAGTAATTTGTTTAAAAAATCCTGTTGCTAAAGGGAATACAGTAATTATTTTGGAGAAGAAACAAATTGTAGACAAGGCAAAATAATGACTGATGTAGTTGGAAATTTCTATTCTGGAATTGAATGAATAAGACAAGGGGATATCTAGAGAAATCAAAGGGTGTCAAATTCAAAAGAGAAATGTATAGGTATAGCTTTAGTTATAGCTTCCATTTAGTCCTGAGAACTCTTTGCTAAAACATGTTTGAGTCTAAAACAGGGAGGTAATGGCCATTTAAAAAAAAAATTGGGCATTTATGAGGATTATGGGAATATGTAGTATTTATAGGAATGGTATCATTTCACAAAGAATATGAGTTCTCTTTCCTCAGAAGCAAGGAAATATTTTGTGACATATCTGAAAATTGTAATTCAGTAATTTTTATATGGTGTTCTACATCATTAGCCAATATTAGTTGTGGATTAATTCTCTTAACTACTGTTTGTAGAATTCCATTTTTACTGTGCAAATGTTCAGCAATTCTAATCATTGCCCTGTTGGGACATCAGGAAAGGCAGTGAGAATGTAGTGCTCTGGTCTGGTTCCTGCGCAGGTCCTTATGTGAGGTCCTTATCCCTTCCTTTACAAAAATTACATATAGAAATGTATAAAGCAATCCTTTTAGAAAAAAAGATGCTTCAAAGTTGAGATGCTTTAAGTAAAGAGCAGTGATTGTCACTCATCCTCAAGTGGTTTGGAACAAACCACCTCAAAACCCTATCCAGTGTAAACAGAATTACTGCATTGTGTTCTCCCCTCATCCATTGGTTTTCTGAATGGATTTCAAATTCAGTGGGTGCTTTTGAGAAATACAGGAATGAGTTGAAAGAAACAGTAAATGCAAAACTAATGCTGATTTTACCACACATAACACTTTATTCACAGAGCTAATTTTAAAATAATTTTTGGCAAACAGAAAGAGTATCTGGCCAATGCTTCTCTCAGAGTTGGTGAGTGTGTGAAGATGTATTTCTGGCAGTGCAGGGTAACGCCCTTTCACCAAGAAATTCAAAGATAGTGGGGTTTTTTCTTTGATTAGCACAAGTGGGCAAACTCAATATGATCATAATGGGTGTTTCAAACAACTTACTATGTGGTTTGTGATTTTCTGTTTCAATTTCTGAATAGACAAGATGACAGATTATTCTGCATTCTTTAGAGAATCATCTATTTTTATCTTCAGTGCATGGGTAGGCAATTAGCTTTAAAACCTGTTTTAAATATTTAGAAGTTTATACAAAACACAAATTACATTTTTGTTTGCTGTTATTGTAAGCTAGTGGGGCATTTTGTTTTCTTGTTTCTGTGCACATTGACAGTGCTTTTTGTTCCATTAGATTTATTGGGTCCTATATAGTCAGTCAGGTTCGGGAGGTGTTTTTATAAATGATCTTTCTGAGACAGACAATGGAGCAGTGGGAAAAAGCTTTTTAAATAGGTGAGAGGGAGAAAAAAAAGGAAATTTAGGGAAATTTTCCGTTTAAAAACCAGTAAAAAGCAAACCAATTAGAAATCTTACCATTAGCAGGAAATATGGGTTGTATAATTACTCTGTGGTAAGAGAATGGGTTTTCTCAAATGATCATGTAGTACCAGACAGTAATGATAGGAAGTGGAGGGCTTTCCCAGACCATTGATCAGGAGCTAGGACCTCTTCTGAAAGAAATATGCTGAAATTAGGGTTTTCTGAACTTGATTTATTTTCTGCTCTTAAGAATCAGAGGAAATGTTTATTTCAAGGATTTTCTTTCTCTTTCTGGAATGCTAGATTCAACAGCCTTTTAGATGCTCTAAAGAAAAAGTAAAAAATAACAAGTGCATTATGTTTAATCATCTTTGAAAGCAATGAGTAAAATTATTCAGGTATGAGTACCTTTAAGACACATAAAAAATAAATGCTATGCTTTTTTTTATTCTTCAGTTTGGTGACTTTAGGTACCTGTTCTGTTTATTGACCTCGTGGAAATGTGCTGATGCTTTGCATTCAGAATTCTTTTTGCATTTCCAAATACAGATGTAACTAGCTAACATTAAAGACTGAGTACTTAGTCTTCTGATAAAGTAAACAAGCCAAAACAGTCAGTCTTGCCCACAGATCCTTATTTTTCAGTTTGCTGTGAAGCTTTGAGGAAGAAAATGGATTTGTTACAATATGTTAAAATGCTTTGCTCTGAAGTCCTTTCATTTTTCTGCTATTAAGTTTTACTCTGGCACAGTGGTCATCTTCAAGGAATCGTTCCTCTTTTATATCTTGTAATAGTTAAGGGTTCCCTGCTACTGCTTTTTTGGCATAGTTCAGTTTGAAATGTCATTTTATAGTTTAATAAGGTATATTAGTAGGGTACTGACTGTTGCATGACATGTTAAGGAATAGTCTGTTCTCTATTAAATGTTTTATGCCTGTCAGTAAAACATAATTTTAAAACGCAGTAAGAAACTCTAGAGTCTTTTCAGTTAAAGTGTAATACAAAGAAATTGTCGCCACAGTATTGTGTATTACATATTACAGCCCTAAAAGGTTACTGTAGCACAAATAGGACAAATACTCACCTATGTTCAGGTTAAAAAGGGTGGGAATAATAATTAAATAACATTTATTTCAGGATAAATGTCTATAAAAGTCAGTGGGTCTGTAGTTGACCTGATATTAACTTCTCTATGCTTTTCCTTTTGTAATTTTGTCTAATATTTTAGTACTTAGCCAGTGTCAGCATTAGCTATACTATGATCTTCTAACAACTTAGTCAAATTCAGTGACTGCATTTTCAAACATTTCAGTGTTTTATGTGTTGGGTTTTTTAAAATATATTTAAATATTATCCTATATTTCTCCAATAACTACTATATATACTCTTTGGATAGGCCTCATACTCTTTGAAGAAAAGAAGAGAAAAATCCAGTATTCTGAGGCAATTTGAGAGTCTCCTGCACAGAAGTGAGTCGGGCAGCACTGTGTCAGGGTTAGGGAAGGCCCTCGGGGAGACTGTTGAAACCTTTGGATGAAAACTGAGATACTCCAGCATCCCTGGCAATCCTCAGCAATTCAGGAGGATTTCTGTTGGTTTCAGGGTGATAGGAACTGTTATATCATCGTTTTTTGCTTTTACAGACCTTGTTTAAAGGTCAGTAATTTCTTTGGTATGTGTCCAGTTTTCACAGATACTCTTGTTATTCTGCACTATTTGCACTGTAACTTCTTTCAGGAGTTTTGGTAGAGGGTGAAATTAGGTAGGCAAATTGGTTTAGTATTATTTAAGTTTCTTTTAATTTAGATTTTTCAGAAATTAGTGTGAAATCCTAGAACTGATCTGCCCAGGGTTTGTACCTCAGATCAGTCTCGTTTACATCTGTTAGATACTGTGAAATGACTGTTTTGAACAAATCAACAAATTAAATGCAGCATTGCTTTGTAGCATCTCTGCTACTGACAGCCTTGGCCGCACTGGTCACAGTATTGAATTTTGGGGATATTCTGAACACACTGAAGGTTAGTATTATGATGACAAATGTTTTAAATTTAGAAGAGGAAACTTCAGCTTGCTCAGAGGTTGGTTGGGATTGATTCTGTGGGAAGCTTCCATGAAGGATAGAGGAGACAGCAAGTGCTGTGAGCTTTTCAAGAACACTCCTGGAAGCACAAAAACCGTTCATGCCCTTTAAAGGTGAGGGAAGTAGGGAGAGACCTCCTTGGTTTAACTGCGAGCCATTGAGTCTGCTCAAAGCCAGGAGAAGTGCACCATAGATGGAAAAGCAGACGGACACCCCGTGAGAACTACAAGAACATTGCCAGGGTGTGTAGAGATGCAGTTTGACAAGCAAAAGCTCAGCTCAAATTGAAATTGGCCAGAGATGTCAAAAACTACAAGAAAGGGTACTTTAGATATGATAAAAACAAGCAGAAAGAGAAGGAAAATACTGGCTCACTGTTAAACAGGAGAAGTTAACAGGTCACCAGCAGTGCTGGAAAGGCAGAGAAGTTCTCAACGCTTTCTTCACCACTGTCTTTACCATCTCTGCTGGGCCCCTGGCCTTGGGAACAAAAATCCAGGTGGATGGAAACACAGACCATCCATCAGGGAAGGAAGAGTTGGTGTGTGACCTGTCACAGGAATTTGACCCATACACACTGATGGGCCCTGACACTGTTCACCAGAGTTGTTAGGAGGCTGCTGACATCACCACAAGGCCACTCTCCATAATTTTAGAGATGTCAAGAAGTTGGGGAGATCAGGGATGTCCCAGAAAACTGGAAGAAGGCTGATGTCACTGCCATCTACAAGAAAGGCTTAGAGGAGAATCCAGGAAATTATAGGCCTGTCAGTCTTACTTCAGTCCCTGGGAAAGTGATGGAATGTGTCCTGCTGGGAGCCATCACAGTTCAGATGAAGCATGGCATTTGGAAGAGCCAGCATGGATTCACCAAGGGCAAATCATGCTTGACAAACCTGATCACCTTCTACAACAAAGAATCCTGCTCAGTGGATGTGGGGGGTGAGCAGTGACATTGTCTACCTGGATCTCTCCAGGGCTTGCAAAATGGTCTCTTACAGCCTCCTTCTAAAGAAACTCATGTGTCTGGCCTGGTGTCCCATGTAAGGAAAACATAATCCAGGAGTGTGACATAGGCTGGGATCTACCTGGCTGGGGAGCAGCTCTGTGGAAAGGGAGCTGGGGTTGTCCTTGTGGACAAACAGCTCAATCTGACTGAGCCGTGTGCTGCTCCTGCAGCAAAGAAAGCCAGTGGGATGCTGGGCTGCATCAGCAAGGGCATCACCAGCAGAGATGGAGAAGTCATTGTCCCTTTCTAATTGGCACTTCTCAGCCTGCTTCTGGATTACTGTGTTCAGTTTTGGCCTCCACTATGCAAAAAAGCTGTGGACGGGCTGGGGAGGGTCCAGAGAAGGGGCACAAAAATGATCAAAGGCCTGGGAAGCCTGCCATGTGAGGAAAGGCTGAGAGACAAATGGATTTGTTCAGAGAAAAGAAGGCTCAGAGGAGACCTTATCACCATGTCCCAGTATTTATAGGGTGGCTACAGAGAAGATGGCGACCTCTTTTAATAAGGAATCATATGGAAAAGATGAGGGGTAATGGGTGGATGCAAGTTGGTCCTGGGGAGATGGGTCACAAGAGGAAAATGTTTCATAATGGAACAATCAGCCACTGGAATAATCTCCTCAGGGAAGTGGTGGATTCCCCAGCATTGGACATTTTCAAGAATCAGCTGGACAGGGTACTAGGTCATCTTGTCTAGACCATGCTTTTGCTAGAAAGGTTGGACCAGAAGATCCTTGAGGTCCTTTCCAGTCTGTTATTCTGTGAATCTGTGGTACTGTTTCAGTGATGAAGTTTCTAATACTTAGGCATTTAGTTGTTTTGTTTAAAATTACTTTATATATTTAAAAATGTGGTCTAACAAGTTGAAGATTTATGAAGAAAAATATGCAATTGAAATTTTGTTGACAGAATATCTACATTCATGAAAAAAAATCTTATATCTAGTTAGGGTAAAGCCCCTAAGAGGAAGGAATGAAAATGGAATTGTACTCTAGTCTTCCCTTCATGGAGGGTGTAATGACCCTTCACTTCTTTATAACCACAGTAAATTGTAATATCCCTAGTTGGCAAAGGGATCCCAGCTAGTTTTTATTCTCATCAGGGATCAGATAAAACACTAAAGCCAAAAAGTGCCTACTTAGAGTTCAGTATTTCTCAGTTAGAGTAGATGAGGTGGGAAATGCCTTTTGTTATTGTTGGGTTTGTCTTTTTCAATTACAGTACTGGAAAGAACAGCAGCATCATTCCAGTTCCCTGAAAGAATTATTTTCTCATTCATTACATTTTTTTATATAAGTTACATAATTTGATGTAACCATTGATTCTTCCAACTCTATCTTTTTTTCACACTCACAAACTGTAACCAGATTAATCTCTGAAAACACAGGAAATCTCTGGGCCAGCAAGTGGATTTTACTACTAACTTAAAGGCAGGCCCAGACCCCCAACTCTTCATTTTCTTTTTATCTTAGTATCTTGTGAGATGCACGTTCAGAATTTGTTTGTTTTTTTGGGCTTTTTTAAGGAAAAAGTGAAGAAGTGCAGACAGGTTGGAATAGCCCTCACCAGCTGGTTTGCTAGGTTTTCACTGATATTGAGCTGCTAGTTGGCTGTATTTCCATGGGATTAGCTGTGGGAGAGACAGGCTATAGAGGGAAATTGCAGTTTGGTAGCTCCTTCCTATGGAACCGTTGGAGCTCAGTCATCATCTCAGCTGTTGTCTCTTTCCCAAAAGGGGACAGAGAACACAAAATCAGACTGGCTGGAAATGCTTGGGAATTGTCTTCAATCAGTATGAAAATTGTCAATTCAATTGTCTTCATTCAGTAGGAAAAACTATGGAAGAAAAACTGTACCAATACCAAAAACATGAATTTTCAGTGTTCCTTTCCAACCTTCAGTGATATTTAGGTACCTGCTAAGTCTCTTCAGCATTTTGGATATATCAGAGGGGGAAAGTAATGATGCAGGTTAATCTTCACAAGGGTACTTGAGTTGGGCAAAATCATCCAAATAATAATGGCCAAAACTCTTAAAAATGAGAATTGCACACATTTAAATAAAACCTAGCTTTTATTCTCTTACCTGTGTTCAGGCACAACAAAGTAAAGAGCGAATAAGTAATTAGTAAGAAATGGAATGTTCACACTGAAACTAGTTTAGATTTACCTACTCAATTTACCCTTATAAATATAAGAAGAGAAAGAGGGTGACAAAATTTATTCCTCATACAACTACTATTTCAAAAATTTTACCGATCTTGATAATGAGAATTTTGGGTACAAGTTACCTTGTGATGCAGAAAGTTTGAGAAGAGATACAGCTTCTCTTTTTTTCTTATCATCTTTAACTCCACATAGTAGTTCATCCCAGTGATGAGGCCACAGGCTGAATTGGTCCCAGAGGACCCATTCTTGGAGTCTTCAGCCCTTTCCCAAAGAGATGGGACCAAGTGCAGTCCAAATCCTCTCGTCCTTCCCTTCCCCTGGCTTGCCAATGGAAGAAATGAAAGGCACTGGGGAGAGGAGTGAAAGTCCTTTCCACTGGGAAAGGACCTCCTTTCACAAAGAGTGGAAGCTGATGATCTGGGGTAGGGTGCAGGGAAGGTGTTAACAAGAAGTTGGAAACACTGGCAGGAAGGGAAATGCACCTTAGAAGTTTATTGTGATTTCAGTGTCTGCTGAATTTGAACCACCTTGGTAAAGTGCATAACCTCCAATTTCCTTGAGCTGGTATTAGTATTCTTTTAGTGTGCTCTTATTTAAAAATAAAACCAGTAAGGTTTTAAATTATTAGAAAATATTAGGATAGTGCACATTCTTCATGCAGAAAATTCTAGAATTACTTTAGTTTGTGGGAGTCCCTTATATTTTAATTATGTGTTGCATGAGGTTGTAATGAGAGGATGACTCACTTTGGGTGTACTGCATTGTACTACTGTGTGGCAAATGAACCTCACTACAAAAATGCACTTGGATAGGTATGACTTCCCTATTATAAGGAAACCATTTAGTATCTATCAAAGATGGCACACAGTGGTTTGAGTTGAGGTGTGGAGTAGGAAGGGTCAGGAGAGAGGGGAATATTTGATAGTACTTGACTTCCTTCTAAATTGTGTTTTGTCTGCATGAAGTGATAACATTTTCTCTAACATTATATCCTTCTACAAGTCTTTGTGGTGGTTGCTTAGGCTTTGCAATGAATGGAGATTAGAAGTCATGATTCAGCAGGAATTACATAAAAACTACATAGGAAAGCTATCAGCAAGGTCACACAGAATCCTACAATACAGTGATTGCATGGCAGTATTACTAACACTTTGTGACAAGATTTCTTGCCTTTTGTTCTTTTTGTAAAAATACAAAATATCATGTTAGGCATTTCTGAGTAACCATAGGACATGGGGCTTGTCTATCAAATGTGCTCATCAGCTCAGAGGCTGCAATTTGTGGTATTTTTTTTTCCACAGTTGGAATGCCTTTTTTTATATAACATTTTAAGTCAAAAGACACTGAGGTCATCTAGTCTGCACTCCAGTGCATTACAAGTCATTACATTTCATCACTTACTGCTATATTGTGAGTTAGCTTCAGTTAGCTTAGAGTATTAACAGACTCCAGAGACTGAATTTTTGTTTGTCATTTAATGATGAATAGCAGGGAGTTGATTAGAAAAAATATGCTCAAATGAAAATACTTGTTTTGTGTGTCATGTTCTGCATAACATCTTGAGAGGATGCCATCTGCTTCTGAATAAATAAATAAACTGGATTCCTATTAAAAGAGCTTGCTTGCAGAAAAGCAGCTTATGTTTCAGTCATGTACACATAGCCTAGCTCTGGTAATGTGCCCTCCAAACACTTCCTTCTGGCAACCTCTGCTCTTCCCACCAAGACCCAGGCAGATTGTTATGCCTCCCTGAATGCCTGAGTGTGCTGACAATGAAAAACTGTGTAGGCTGGTTATTAAAATTTCAGCCGAGGTCATCCTGATGAAGGGCTTGCTTTTGCCATTTGTAATTTCTTCCTTTAGCCTCCATCTCAGCTGAGGAAGAGAATAGAGGTGGGCTTATGTGATTCCTTGGTAGATCTCTGCAGCACAAACTCTGGACTTTCCCTTGCACCTGAAAGCTCAGTTGGCATAAGGAGCTTGATGAATGCAACAGAAGTATGAGAATTTATTAAAATTGCTGATTCCCCCTTTAACAAAAAAAGGGTTGGGATTGTTTTGTTTTGTTGTGATCTTTTTGTGGGGTTTGTTTTTGTTGCAATTGTCTATAGGCTAGCATATCACCAGAGAGACTTCTTAATTTTAAATGTGTCAGGCTGAGCTGTAGTCTGGAAAGATACCTGCAGGGAGATCCAGCACAAATAGATTTTAAGACAGAAGGTCTCACAAAACACACTGCATTTTTTTTTTTTTTTTGTGTTGTCTAGGCTGTGAAGTTCTGTAAAAGTAAGGAAAATTCAAAGTATCTTCCTCAGTTTCATTCAGCCTGTTGTATGCAGCCTCTTTGAAATCTTCATTCTGTACTGGTTTCTTGAAGGGAAGAAGAAATACAGCCCCAGATTTCTATTAGGCACCCTAGACCAAGCCAGCTATACTTTCCCCCTATTAAGGACTGTGGTTAAACATTAAGTAGAAGTGCTTCCCTACACTTGCTTGCTCAATGCTTATCACTCCATGGTTTTGGCTGCTTGTTCCTGTCCATATCCTTTAATTTGTGACAGCCTATTTAAAGGGACTGAGCATGGGCTGAAACCAGCAGGCAACTGGGCAAAGCAGGATCTTCAAACTGGCACTGCTGCTTACTGAAGCATGCCCTAGGTGTTTTTTGAGCAGGTTTACTTTTTTCTCTTTTTCCTCCTAAAAATAACTGGTAAAGTGGTGGAGAGAGTTACCAAAGCTGATTTCTTCACTGAGCAAATGCCCTCATTACAATGAGTAGAGATACAGCAATAACTGTGAAGCCCCCTAATTAACAATCTCAGAGTCTCCCATAACCCTGATGCAACAGACCCGTCTGATACCCCCTCACAGATGCAATCAGTGTCACTAAGCAGCCTCTTCAAATACTGGCAATGTGTAATATATGAACACAGAAACCTCTGAACCCTTACAGCACTGGAAGGATTGCTTTATATCTCAACTAACCAATGCACAGCATTTTTAATGATGATATCCTTTAGCCATTTCCATTCTTTGCACTGGCAGCTATGTCCTTGTAGATGATGACAGTGAAGGTACCTGGCTCAAACCTTTGCCTCAGATGAGAAGTTTGTAATTCAGACCCAGAAAAATGTGGCCTGGGCTATTAGTCTGTATGACTTTCTGGAACTGATGAAGGACGTTACCTTTTGATTTAATTTATAATAATGTGGTAGAAGGTCATAGAGAGATAGAGGCTAAAAAAATTTTAAATGCAGTATTTAACAGGTAAACATGTCTCTATTCTTTACTCACCTCTCTAATAAGAGTAATTACCAACATCTAGCAGTTAGTCCAATGAACAGGATATACTGGGTTCTATTTGGTTATTGAAAAAAGTTATGTGATTCAATCTTGTGCCTGAAGTTCTGGGGGTTTTTGTTTTGCTTTTCATCATACATTTTACTATGCTTGTGAAGGTTGCTCAGGGCTTGTTTAAGATATTTGCAAGGATGGAAATCCCATGCCATTTGTAAACACTTGTTCCAGTGCTTGACTTATGTCGTGAATTCTTTTTTAAACATAATTTCAGCATTTCACAGGTTACAACTTTCTGTGACCCCATACACCTTAATGTGCACCTCCAAGAATAATCTGGTTGTGCTTCTGCAGTGCTTTGTGTTAGGTAATTAAATACGACATGATCAGCTCTTGTGAAGTGCTTTTTTCTAATGTGTCATGCCATCTTACATAAACTGCTGGAACCAAAATCTGAGTAGTTTTTACTTGTTAACTTTCAGCATGGGAAGTCTGATTTCAGAGAGAAAAGTTCTGAGGATCTCCCACCTACCTCAGCAAATAGTCAAACTGAGCTTGTAAACTGTATTCAGACCTTGTTTAGTATTAGTCATGCTTGAATTATTTAACTATTTGGACATGTAACCTTCCAGTCTTTGTAACAAATTTGGAGAATTTGAGAGATCAATTAAGACTTTTCAAGTAGATGTTGTTACCAGGTGGAAATTCTGTAGTGTATGTTCTAGAGTAGGTTTAAATCTGTTAGGGAGTTAATGCCCATATTGCCTATGTCTTTAGTGGTGCTGGTTTCTACCAGTAGCTTCAAACTAGCAAGATGGTATCTGTTTATAGTAAGCCTGTTACTCCAACACGTTTTCTCCAGTTAGAAATACCAAACATCTTAAGTTTAAGAGCTGTGTAGAACAACATGTCACTGAAGCAATAAATATTGGCCTTCGTTCAAAATACGATAGCGCTGAAACTGAAACTATGCATGTGGAAAGCAGAATTTGCTTTGTTAGGGCTACAGCTTGGACTAAAGGAGATGCTGATCATCTTAGTCCGTTCTTGTACTAGGACAGAATTGAGCATTTGTTTTCCCTGACAGAGGTTGCATGATCTGTTCCTAAAATACATCTGTAATGGGAATTAAAGCATCTCTCCTTTCATATTGCTGTTACTTGAAAAGGCCACTTCTTTTCTTTTCCCAGTATATTCTAATAGGTACAGGTGTAGCCAATCCTGTTCAGTAGTGGTTCTTCTAACAAGCACTATCTGACTTGCAAATGCTGTAGAACAGCTGTCTGATCTCCAAACTTACTTCTTCCAGCCTAAAAAGATTCTATTCTGTTAATCTTTCCTCTTATGTATTCTTTTTAAATCTCTTAACTTTTTTGATCAGCTGTGAACAGTCCAAAGTATCTCTTTTTAGGTACATTTCACAAAACTGGATCATTTCAGCAGATAATTAGTAGAATGTGTCATCATTTGCACATGTAAAGTCTCCTTATCAATGTACCTCTGAATTGGATGTTGCCTTCTTTTATATGTTAACATTTTTAATGGGTATTGACTTCATGATTGGTTACATAACCCAATAAACTTTCCTATGTTCTGCTCCATAGTCTGTTATTCCGTATTTTAATGCATATTTTATTTTTCTTCCATGCAAATAAAAATTCTCTTTTCAAGCTGTCTTCCAAATTCAGCAATATAATTTAGAAATGTGATATTCTCCTTTTAAACTTTTGCAGTCCTTCATTTCATGAGTATAGTTTTTCTTCTATTATCCAAGTCTTGATTAAAAAGTGCTGGCTAGAACTGGGGCCAAGGCAGACCTTTGACTTGAAAAGTAATTTTCGTTTGATAATGTGTGAATTTCTTCATGTATTTTTTAATTATTCATGTACCTTCCTTCTCTCATCTTCCATTGGTTGTCACCCTTAGAGAATAATTCCTTGTTTTGCCACTAGTCTCAAAAATATCTGTTCTCTTTTCTTTCCTCTTTACCCCTAATCTTTAGGTTTTTTACTTGATTTCAAGCAAACCTGTAGAGGTTGGTTGCAGGTGTGTGGGGTGGTTGTGCGGGTGGTGGTTTTGTGTCGTGGGTTTTTTTTGCGGGGTGGACGTTGTGTCTGTTCAAGATTGGGTGGCCAAAAGTAGAAGCCAAAACTTTATTGAAAAAGTAACAGCAGTGGTCCAAATATACTTACAGGGGAAACATAATACTGGCACTGGGGAGGTGTTGCATCAGTGTTGTCCCGCATCAGTTCCTATAACCAGTGGCCCATTGATCCTCCTGCTCGGTCACAGCACAGCTTTTCTGGCGAGGCTTGTCTAATCCAGCAGCTATGACCTTCTGAGATTTCATAACCTTGTTTTGCTGTTTCTCAAAGTTAGGGGTGACATTAGCACCTGTGAGACTTTCTAGAGCCTGAAGACTTCCTTATTTTATCCTTGTAAAGCTAAAAACGTGCTGAAGTCAACTCACATGGTTTACAGGGCAGCTTAATACCTTATTTGCTTCCACTGCACCAATATGTATTCCACTGTGGTAGGAAAATGTGTTTCTTTTTTCTTTTTGTTTTAACTCTTTTTTCCCTCAGTGAGCTTCCCAGATTATGGTTATGTTTTTTTGACTGGCACCAGAAAGGCCCAGCATTTTGCTGTCTCCATGCAGGACTGGGCTGTGCTCACTGCCCTACCTTCCTCCTCTGCAGAAGGGAGTAGCTTTGTGACGTACTTGGAAGTTGTGACCCACTCTCCCCCCGACTCTGCATGACCTCTGGGTGATGGCAGCCCCCTGAACTGCCTCACATGAGGTTTGTCCACCCCACTGTCAAGTGCAACCTTGGGCTGCTTTAATTTATCTGTAAATTTCTGATCAAGTTTCTATTGAAGTGTGTGCTGTTCCTGGATCCGTTGAAAATTCTAAATGTTTTGCCTATCAGATTTTAACGATCTCTCCGGTTTTAAACTTTAGCAGCCCAAGATCTGTGGCTGTCTTTGCTGTGCATTGCTTGCTCAGTCTGGTCAGGTGATGCTGTTTGCAGATATTTGCAGCATGCAGCAAATTCACTTCTTTCTTACTTTTACTTTTTTTTTTTCTCCACACATACAATTCCCAGTGTTTGTAGTGCACTGACTCTTTTATTGCACAGTGACCTGCAGTTTCAGTAGTTGACACTGCTGAATCAGTGCACTTTCTATTTCATTTTTATCTCCAGGCTTTCCCAAAAATTATGCACTGTTTTTGAATAATCTGAATTTTATGCTTGTTCTTCTTCATACCACAGTGACAATTCTTTCTTTTTTCACATATTTCTCAGTGATCCTCATCCTTTCTTTTAAAATGGTGCCATAGTTATTTTAGTCTCTTTTTCCCTGTGAAGGTAAATCATTTATAGATCACTTGTACTCTTAAGTATGTGGCCTCAGCTTATTTATATTAAGGCTGTTAATCAGATGGTGGGGGGAAATACACAGTCTCAGAAAATCACAGAGATTAATATAATACTAGAACATGTACTAAAATAATGACTTTCCACACTAATTTTATCACTCCCATCTTGACATAAAACAAGAAAATCATCTTCTAGTTCCATTTTGTTAGCTAGCTGTACAAAATTATGGAAATTTTTTTTGGTCAAACAAATGCTGGTTAAGATTTAAAAAGAAAGAACAAAACATAATGAGTGAGGTCACTAATTATAAACTGGCAGAGCTTCAGTTAAGTGAATTCTGCTAAGAACTTTTCCTGTCCAGGCTCTGGCTTCCTGTCTCAGGCTTAAAGAAACAGCATGTGTATTCTAAAAACCCACTTGTCCTTGTGCCATGCATGCTTTTCACTTTAAGACTGTTAAAATGATTTTTTGGAACATATTTAGTGCCATAAGCAGTGAAGCATTACCTGAGACTTTCCTGAAAACCTTTGACTCACTCTGGTTTTAAAGATATTCTGGAAAGTTGAAGAATCTAGCCTGTGTTGGGTTTTTCTTGTTTGCAAGGTAAATATGACATCAGGCTTTTTAAGAACCAACTTCATGGGGTCACTACTGAGATGGATTAGAATACTTTATTGTTAGATCTAATGGAAAATTCTCAGTGCTCAATAAAAATAATGACCGTTTTTGTCCTTTATATTTTATTTTCATCAAGATGCCAGTAAAGACCAAGTGTTTGTGCAAGAGTTTGACAAAGAAAAATGCATGTCTCAAAATTTAAATACAGTATGCAGTTTATGGGCTATCACGGGATGTTTACAAGGATCTTTATAGTTGTGTAAGAAGTAACAGTTTGCTTGAAGAACGAGGCAAAATACCCTTAAGAGAAATATACTTCCTAAGAAGTAGTAGTCCGGGAGGTGTGGAGTGTGAAGTGATACTTTTGACACTGGACAGTGACAGAAAAGGTATCCTGGCTCACTGTGCAAACAAGAAAATTGTCTCTGACCAGAAATACTTAATTTAGGGCCTCTTGTGGTTGCATGCAATTGCAGGTTTGCTTTTGCTTCTGTCAACAGCAAATCTTAACTACTGCTGTGTGAAGGCTGCAGTGGGACAGCTTCCTTCTATTGCTCCTGAGAGGGAAGTGGCATTGTAGAATTCTTAAATGTGGATTTTCTAAGGTGAAATATTTGTATATTTATTTGATAGTGCAATTTGTGGTGATGTGTACTCATACCAATAAAAATATATTTGAGATGACATGGAAAATGAACTTAATTGTGTCTAACATTCAATGTGTCTAACATTACCCGCCCCGTAAAATTCCAGAAACTGATGCCCAGTTCTGGAATGACTGCTTCAGAGACTTCTGCCTTGTAAATTCACAGAACAGGATGGCTACTGATGTAATACATATCCAAACTAACTGGGAGCTTTTGTGGTTTAGAGGTAATAATATAGGTAGAATTCAGTAGGAGGCCTGTAGTCAGTCGTGTTCCCCAGGGAGCAGCACTGGGTGCAGTCTTACCCAACTTGTTTGTGAATGATCTGGGTGAAGGGATGGAATGTACCCTCAGTAACTTTCCTGACAAAACTCAGGGGAGTGGTTGATATGCCTGAAGGCTGTTCTGCCATTCAGCAGGGCCTTGGTAAGCTGGAGAGTTGGGCAGAAAGAAACCTAATGAGGTTCAACCAGGGCAAGTGCAAGGTCCTGCACCTGGGGAGGAGTAACTCCAAGTACCAGCACAGGCTGACCCTCTAGAGAGCAGCTCTGTGGAGAAGGATGTGGGAGTCTTGGTGGGTGACAAGTTGACCATGAGCCAGCAGTGTGTCCTTGTGGCCAGGAGGGCCAATGTTATGCTGGGGTGCATCAGGAAGATGCCAGCAGATTGATCCTCCCCCTGTACTCAGCCCTGGTGAAGCCACATCTGGAGTGCGGTGTCCAGTTCTGGGCTCCTCAGTTCAGGAAAGACAAGGAGCTGCTGGAGAGGCTTCAGCAGAGGGTCACAAAGTTGGTTTGGGGTCTGGAGCATCTCTTCTGAGGAGAGACTGCAGGAACTGGGCCTGCTTAGTATGGAGAAGACTGAGAGATGTCAGTAATGCATAGAAATATCTCAAGGGTGGGTGGCTGTCAGCGGGGTGGTGCCAGACTCTTTTCAGTAGTCGCCATCAACTAAAACACAAGAAATTCCACCTCAACATGAGGAAGAACTTCTTTACTTAGGGGGTGGCAGAGCACTGAACAGGCTGCCCAGGGATGTCACAGAGTCTCCCTCTCTGGAGTCATTCCAAACCCACCTGATTTGTTCCTGTGTAACCTGCTCAAGGTGACCCTGCCTTGGCAGGGGCTTGGACTCAATGATCTCCAGAGGTTCCTTCCAACCATAATGAGTTTGTGAATAAATAATGAGGGGGTGTGTGTTATTATGTCTCAGTTAAATGAAATATGCTTTGAGCTACATTGTTGGGTTTTTATTGTCAGTATAATAGGCTTTTGCCCACAAAATTTACTGGACAGACTATTGAATCAAGTGTTTGAGGGGGTTTTGCCTAACTTAGAGAGAATTCAAGTTTCATTGCCTGATTCTGCTGCTCTGAATTAATAACATGAATAAATCTAAGATTTATTATCTCCATATCTCTACTGTAAATTTAAGAGTACATAATTTGATGAATTTGGTGAGGTATTTTATTATTTGGTTGGGACTTTTTTGGTTTGTTTTTTTGTTGGGTTTTTTTTTTTTTTTTTTTGGTTTTTTTNTTTTTTTTTTTTTTTTTGGCATGATACTAAAGGTCAGAATAACAAGATATCCTGAGACTGTGTCTTTTAAATATATAGAAATCCCTACTTCTCAGCTGTTCTGCTGTCTGGTCATGCTGGGGATCTAATATCAGCATGAAGTTATTAAAAAAGCTCTTATGTTGGTTGTAAGTGCTACAAAATTATCAGGTGGATCTAAATCGCTACGTTTTTTGTAGACAGTTAATACACTGTGAAGAGTCATTTCAGTCATGGACATGAAGGGCATTTCCTGCCTCTTCTGTTTCTTTTAGTTGTCTCATGATTTTTCTCAGGTGATTATTGAAAAATTCAGTCTGGTGGGAGAAAGGCTCGATAGCAAATCATTGAATGAATGATTTGTGGCCTACAAAACTAAGAGTGTTTCAAAAAGAAAAAAAAGAGATTCAGTCCACTATTTTTTGAGAGCATCTCATCAGTGCTTTCCCATTACACTTTTGAAATTACTTTTCTGGGCCTGTTTCAGTACATAATATAAATAAAATAGATGGCTGTGGCTGGGAGGTAGAGCCATCTCGTTTACCTTACAGAGTATAAAGTTAACAATTTTATAAACTTCTTCCGGTAACCTGCAGTAATGGGTAATTAATTGTAGCATTCCTGGTATTTTGGGTTTTGGCTTAAAATAAGCAAATACCAAGGACATAGTACTCTTTCAGTATCAGATAGCCTATCTTATTTTATGGAGTATATGGGTATGTTCTTTCTTAAAGAGATTTTTTGCTCATTTCCTTTTTGGTTTTTCATTAAGGTCACTGGCATGTGTGATTTTTCTCATAATTACAGTTGCATACTTCTCATAGTTAATTGCTTTATAATAGTGCAGATAGTTTACCATACTCTGGTCT
Organism: Rhipidura dahli; assembly: GCA_013399225.1. NCBI lineage: Eukaryota > Metazoa > Chordata > Aves > Passeriformes > Rhipiduridae > Rhipidura > Rhipidura dahli. The sequence goes on along the minus strand of VXAC01005917.1, from coordinate 487,411 downwards.
TTCTATAAAAGCGCTAACATTTCTTCAAAGCTCTATTTCATGTTTTTATTAAAAGTTGGATTTTACTTCTGGAGATGTGGATGTGTTTCTGGGGATTTTTGGAACACCTTTTTTCCTTTAAAGTGAGTTTATTCTTTTTCAGTAGAGGCAAATACTATGACCCTTCTTCTATGCTTGTTGCTACCCAAACAAAAAATTATGTGATACCTCAGAACTAAGTTCAGATTTATACTTCTTATTTCTCTCTATATTATCTTTATTTCTTCTGCCCTTCTGTTTCAGCTTTTCAATCAATCCCCATAGGTTTCTTAGGTTTTTTTGTTTGGTTCATGTTTTGGCCCTCACTGTGTATCAGTTTTTCACTTGCTGTGAGGTGAAAAGTCAGTGGGATAGAAATGAAACCTGCAGAGAATGTTACTCTTTGATTTCCAGATTACTTGATAGGATTTAATCACTAAAATCTGTGAGACAGCAAGGAGCACTATATAGGAGTACCACAGGCTTCACTGAGTGTAGATTTCTGTAAAACATTTCCTACTTTGAAAGGTTATTCCCTCAAACATACCTAAGTTTCCTGAGCAGAAGACATTTTCTTTATCTGATGCCTGCTGTTCCACAGCCCCCTTTTTCTGCCAGTCAGTTTTATTGGGAAGGCCTACCAGAAGGATGTTCTTTGTTTTGTCTTGGTTCCATCTTTAAAATATTTAGATTTCTGTAGGATGTCAGTATTTGTGCTTGGTTTAGATTTGTTTTTTTGCTCTTGCAACTATTGTTAGACATTTGAAATTGTGAAACAGACGAACAGATAAAACAGAAATATTTTAAAGTTTAGAGGGTATTTATTTTCTTTGTCTGTGTGTCTTTCTCTCAAAACACTGTACATTTTTACAAACCAAAGGAATTCCATAGACAAACACTCTGTTTTACCAGATGGGTTTGTCTGAAATACCCAGGATTCTGTTACATTCATTTTATTGCAGTTGTTACCAGCACAGCAGAAGTAATATTCTATCCTCCACTGCTGTAGTGGTTAGGACTTTCCTAACCTTGGTGCTGCCATAATGTTACTATTCTTACCCTCTTGTGAGGTTATGGTCTGGCAAGTGTGTTTCAAGTTGCACTGACCTTTTTTGCTCTAAATCTCATGTATGTGTTCATGGACTAGTCCTAAATGTTTTATTTGTTTTATTTATTTACGAAACTTCAGCACTTGGAACTTTCAACAGGGATGTGAATACTCAATTTGAATGACTAATTTTCAAAATATATCAAGTTTGGGATGAATGTATATATGCTGAAAAATGTTTGTGTGCTTCTGATTGTTTACATTTGATTATATGCCACTTCTGCTGTTTTATAGTAATACTTATGAATATGTACTTTGTCATATTTTGTGAAAGAAAATACATCTTTAAGTGGTCATAGTGTTAAATTAACCAAGAAATGAGTCTTTACTAAGAGATAACAACAGCTATTTTTCAAATATAGGTTATAGATGTAAATTAGATGAGACAGTGTTAAATTACTTTAATGAAGTTTATTACTAAAATCCACATAGTAAAAGAATCAATTACACTGGCCAAAAAACCTCTACAGAAACTGAATTTAACAATAATTGATTCTTTTGACTCATAAATGCAGCTTTGGTAAGCAGATGAGAAAGAACACTTTTCAGTGCAAATTGACATCTTAGTATGATAGATGAAGGAATATCTTTTCCAGGAAGATATTTTTAAAACAAAAAGAAAGGTTTCCAAAGAACTTTGTGTGTATGTATGTTCACACAGGCTAACTTTCAGTGCAAAGTCTGATGGTTAGTTTTTCATTGAAAGTGTAACAGGGAGTCATTGCTATGTGTGACGTTTTTGGGGGCTGGATTTGTTTCAGCCATCTTACGTGCAGTATTTAAACTTTGTAAAAGTGCTGAAATGTCATTGGCTTGAGATTTTAGCCTTTTGAAAAGAGGAGGGGCAAAACCCTCAAGCTCTTTACCTGTTATCCAAGCTTAAATTACTAGAGAATAAAGGGAAGGAAAAGGAAAGAAAAATGTAAATAGCAGAAAGTTCTGCAGTGAGTATTGGTCCTGCATCAGAGGAAATTATATGGTAGAAGTGTATGGGATGTCAGGAATTCCCATATCCTGAGAATGTCATCTGTTGCTCTGCAGTTTGCTTTCTGAATATCGTTTCTGTCTAAGGCAGTGCAGCCGATAATCTGCTCCTCACCCAAGCCTTTGTGCAATGATTTGCAATTTAACAGAGCTTTGGCCTGTGTGTCAGAGATGTGCTTTTGCTATCATGCTATAATCCGTTCAGACTTGGCCACCTTTAAGTCTTTCTAAAAACGTTTGGCTGTGTGCACACTCAGCAAAACCCTCTTCGTTTTTTACCCATGACGTTGCCTGAAGATCGCCCACTCTGAACACAGCCTGGCTTGCAAATGAATGTAACGATGCCTGCAGATGTTTCCTACTAACAGGATGCTAACAGCAGAGGAGAGTCTTCTCTGCAGTGAACAGATCTCCTCAGCATAGAAGTAGACATCCTTAAAAAGATGTGTTTGGTTGTTTGGTTGGTTGTTTTGGGGGTGTTTTTGTTTGACTTTGAAGTGGCTGAGTTTTGTAACCAGCTCCTTTTGCTATGGAATGGCTGGGCCTGGAGCAGCTGAGGCTCACTCTGTGCAGACCAGGTGGGGAAGGGGCTGCTCACCACATTGCAGCCAGCTGTGGCTGCCTCTGCTGGCAGACAGCTAAGTGCTCTTTCTGCTTCAACTCCTTTCCCCTCCGCCTCCTTCCTCCTTGCTGAGTTTCATCAGCCTTTTTTATCTTTCTCTAATGCAACCCTGTGCTTTGCTGTACAGGAGTGTCTCTCTCTCTGTGCCCTTGCTGTGTTCTTTCCATGCCTGTCCTGCTGGGAGCCCATCACCTCCTGCCTGCCAGACTGGGACAGCAGCTGCAAACTGGCAGAAGGAGAGAAGCACCACCAGACTGGAACACGCTCCTGTAACTCTTGTTCAGCTACTGAACACTCTTGTGGCTCATGATGATGTTTCTCTGACAAAGTATTCCTTGATTGAGGGAGGAGGAGAAAGGAGGAATCTGAAGGCAAAGATTCTCAAGGGAGAACTGGTTCTGCTTTGGCTGAGACTCACAGAAAACCTAATTTCCCCCTTCCCTCTCCCATATGCTTTGTCTATCAGTTAACTTCCAGCATTCATGAGTAACTTGTAGCACTGGGCAATGCTGGACAAAACAGGCAGTTGCAGAACCACTGTAAATCCAGAAAAGGAGAAAAAATACCCCCAGAATTAACTGTTGTCATTCCACCTTGATAAATGCAGTAAGTCAGGAAAGCATGGCACTCTTGAACTGTTTTTGTCCACTCTTGCTATTGTTTTATCAGATAGTCCAGACTCCCCCATGTCAGGGGAAGAACTGCTTTTATTATGTCCCACACTTAAATGCCAATATGTTAGGGGAATCAGACTGTCTTTACTTCTCTAGCTGTAACCCTACCAAATTCTAGTTTAACATCAAGCATTGCAGAAGGTCATCTCAGAATGATTCCTAGAGTTAGCCATAAACTCCCTTGGGCAGTCCAAAAGGTATTGCACAAAGTTTATCCAGTAATAGCACCCATATTCAATTTAGATAGTATTTTGGTTGTGCTGAAACTAAGGAGATTAGCAGTTTCCCCTGATGAATGGCTGTTCCTGTTCCTTACCCTTGAAGAAAAATGGAATTGTCATTTTTAATCTAATCAACTGGAAGCCTCCTCTTACCTCAGCCTATCTTTCTCATCATTATTTTGAAACAGTTAGAAGGGTATAATTTCTAGTACCCAGTCATAGAGTCCAGTTTTCTCATTTGGAAGTATTTTACAAATAATGTGTAAAACAAGAGTAATTTTTATTATTAACAAGAGTAATCTTTATTTTTATTTACTGAAATCATTGCAGAAATTATCACTTCAGAGTGGAGACTGCAATCCATAGGAACATTCTTACTAAGATCTCACATAGTATGAGACTGTAAACTTTAGGGCAGAGGTACAGACACATTTATTGGAGCTGTGGTTGTGGCTTCCCTGCCAAATATTCCAGCCTCTCCACAGAAGAGGATTCTTTCCCTCCAGGGTTGATTCAAGGACACAGGCAGAGCTCTCCCCACCAGGACTGGAAACAGCAATTAGCTGACAATCCAGTTGTCACTTTCCACAGTTTGCTAATCTGCACCTGATACCTTGAATCCAGGTACCTTGTCTTTGTATTCCAGCTTGTTGAAAAGCAACTGCCTTTAGGTCAGGGGGGAAAAAAGGCAAAAGTGCTACACAGTGTGGTCACATATGCATCACAGAATACTAGGAAATAGGGCTGGAAAAGACCTTTGTCATCTAATCCATCCTCCTGCCCCCCAGACTGCTCTGCAGATGCTGTTGTTGACTCAGTCAGAGTGTTTTCACATGCAGAGGAATCTGTCAGGATCACTGAGAAACACCTGTAGCTCTGGGGTTAAAGAATGTGCCAGCTAGTAACTGTTGTGTCAGTGTGCAGGAATTAAAGCAAGGAAATGCAAAATGGAGGTACATTTTCTCTGAGGGTCATCTGAAGGAACAGAAGGTGTTTTAGGCAATATGATAGAGTCAGAATGCCATCTGCTTTTGTAGATGCCCTCGGGACATCAAAAGTGTTTATAACTCTAGCTGGTCAAGGATGTAGTGGAAAAGAGTTTTATGAGCAAATTTTTTGTTGAAAATAATGTGTGTGTTTCTGGAACTGCTTGGTTTGCTGTAGAACATTTTTTTTTTGTCTGTGAGAACTAAAAAATGGGGAGAATTTTTGCTTTCAGTATCTGGCTTGAGTTTACTTGTTGAAGAACTTGTTGTATCAGAACATTATAAGGCAGCTCTTGGGCGTATAATAGGGTGGATTGTAGCACACAGCAGTGGATGTACATTATTTTAAATGGGCTGTAGTTCAGTTTCTTTGCTTAAGAGTCCTGGTTATTTGCTTCATTGTGTAGTATGACTGTACAGGGCCATCAGTGGTAGCTCACTAGAGAGGACAAATGCTTTGGCTTTTGTTGTGGCATCCTAGCAGGAGAGGGGGTGTTTTTGGAAGGAAAATAATTGTTATAAGTTGTTGTTTCCAGTTGCTTTGTGACCACTGACACGTAGCTTTTTAAGTTAGCAAAATAGAATGAAATCACTGACAGACCCTTTCAAAGGGTGATCTAGAAACAGCACAGGCCTGAATTCAAGCCACTGATTTCCCTTTACCACATAAAGTAAACATGTTTTCAATTAAATAATTTTTGTCTTTCAGCTAAGCATATGTGGGACTAAAGTTAGGATCAATATTAAATGTAGGATATAGTGCTGGGTTTGTTCTGCTTCAATCTTAATATTCCTCAAGGAGAATCCATTGATTTAACTGCTGGATTAGTGTTTGCAAATTTTATTGTTTCTTAGTTATTTTTGCTACAAGTATCATGAAGACTATGGATTCATTTTCATACACCAAAAGAATTAAAACTACTACATTAACTCCAGTGGTAAATGGTAAAATTACATTATTCCTGAATGGATATGGGCAACATTCATTTTAACAATAGAAATTGCAGCAGAAGTAAAGCTTTGAACAGGGAAGAATAGAATTCTCTTTACAAATTCCTACAATTTATTAAATACGCATCTGACCTTGTTTTGGAGCAGTATTTTTACTTCAGAGCAGTTGGAGAACTGTTACCTAGAAGGAGTAAATCTCAAAACAAAAGAACCACCTGTTTAGGTTTGTTGTGTTTCCAGTTTATCCTCTGAGCCAAAATCCATCATTTGCCCACTTCTGCACTGGATTAATTCCTACTTCATGGTCATCATACTGGGTTTTCAGATGTTACAGGGAACAACATATACAAGCTAGATGAAAAAGAAGGGGAAATTTTGAACTTTAAACCTTAATCATCCTAAAAGGAAGGGAAAAGCTTTGCTTCCCAGCTGGTATGCACAGTGAAAGACTTGTCTTGGGGAGAAGCACTTGGTAGAGAACACCCAAGGTGGAAAGTGTGAGTCTTTCTCTGGAAGCAAAACTGTTTCATGGGCTGGTAATCACAGAATCATTTAGGCTGGAAAGGGCCTTTAAGTTCATCTTAGCCCAGCACTGCCAGGTCCACCATTAAGCCATGTCTTCAAGTACCACATCTGCATGGGCAATGTGTTATGGTATGTGAAAGAAATGTGTTTTGATGTGAAATCTACTATTTACCATAGCCATTAGTTTAGGAAAACCTTTCCTAATAGCTTTAGAGTATGTATCCTTTGCACTGTTTTCTGTGTCCTTTAGAAGACTGACAAATTTGGTGACTAAATAATCCCAAATCGGCTTTCTGAGTACATATTGCACTAATATAATTCTCAGAGATGTCAGGGCGCTCTCTAACAACATTTTCTGGGAGCTTACTGGAGCTTTTGTTAGACAGATTTGTGAAGCCTCAGCTTGAACTTTAGTCCCTTTTCCTCTCCCTTGTAGTCTACTCTAGCATTTATTGTAAACCAAAACTCTTGCTGCCTGGACCTAGCAGGCAGGGAAGTCCCTGCTTGTGAAGAGGAGGTGATGAATAGTCACACTTCTCTGACTGTCCCTGTTTGTGCTTCATCCCACTGCAGACTGTGGCAGCCTCAGCAGATGCATGGCTTTACCTCCCACCTCCCACTGTAGCTCATGTCTTAGTGGGACATCCTGTTCACATTTTCTTTCCTGGAACAACTTTTCTCATTCCTTTTTTTTCTCTAGCTAAGCATTGATAAACTACAGATTGATGGCAGCAATGAAATGGCACTGTATTTATCTCGCAGATAACTGCAACAGTTTTTCTCATGATTTTTTGGGAGAGTTTAAGGAGTTTGCATTACAGGCTGCTTTCTACAGTAGAACATAAACTAGTCCACAGATATGGTCTAAAGTACAAGTCACATTGTGTTTGCAGAAGTAGTTCCCAATCACAGTGTATTTTGTAGCAATGGAACTGAAATATTATAGAAGATCGATTCGCTGCAGGAAGTGAGTTTTAAAACGCTAATTGTTATTTGCTAGGCATTAAACTGGAGAAGAATGTGTTGCTGTTATCTTCAGACATGGTGCTTTTCATGTTACTCTATTAATCCTGTCCTCTTTCCCCCTGCCTCTTCCCGATGAGCTCCTGGTCAGCAGCAGCACATGGGAACTGATCAGGCTGAAAATTAACCCAATGCACCCCGCAAAAATGTTTGGCTTGTTCCTGCTGTTACATTAGTTTTGTCAGTTTTTGTGGGGGTTCTGGCATGTCTTCATTTGTTTGTCAATTTATTACTCATTTCTTGACACTTAGTCAGAAGTTGATGCTTCTGTCCAAATAATGAGCTTAGACTAGGAAAACATTAATACTTTTGCCTGGATACCCAGTGATAGTTGAACTGTATTGAATGTTTTTTGTAAACTTGGTTTAGGATCCCATTCCTCTTACTCGAGACTGGGAAAGGAAAAAACAAAGGAGGTGAAAACACAGGTGATAGTTTTAAATTGGAATTTGGTTGAACTCTGGAATGGTTCAGCAGATGCATCAGTGGATGGAAGCATGGTGTTGTTAAGGAACCCAGCTGCCTTGTGTCTGTGTTAGGCAGAAATACCTGCTATGAGTGACTTGTTTCTGGTGTGGCAGACTATACAAGGAAGAAACAGGGGAGTGAAAGGAAACACATTTTACTTTAGATGTTATGTAAACTAGATTGATACATAAGTACCTCAAAGTAATTCAGTACGTGCTGCTTGCCCAGGTCACAAGAGCATGCTGAGGCTTATGGAAGGACTGATCTTCCTGAATTTTCCAACGAAACAGAAGGCCAGTGTGCTGGCAAGAGCAATCAAGCCCAAGGACATACATGCAGCAGCCTTCCTTCTTGTAGCAGGAATGAACTTGGTTACTCTGTTTGCGGTGTTGGTCTGATACGAGCTGGGACATGATTGTGCTGCTTCTTGCTTGTAGTCTCTTACCTGGTTTTGTGGAGTGAGAGTTGGGGTCAGGAGGGGAGTAATCCCTCTTTGAAAAACAAATCCCCCATTAATTCTTTTAGAAATTTCAGTAAATGTATAATTTTGTTTAAAAGTCAATGAAAAGGATGATCCCTCTGCAACATTTTTCTTAATTGTGGTGATTCAAAAGAACAGCTTGAAAATACACATCTTTGAGATTAATAGCATTTTCACTGAGCTGTAGGGGGAAATATCTCATGGTGTGCTATCTTTTGTGATGTAGCTGGAGCAAAAAAGTCATCAACTATGGAAACTAAAAAAAGACAAGGTGTTTATGATTGCAAATCACCAGTATGTTAATGTCTAGATAAGAACAAAATGGAATAAGGAATAACTTTTTTGCCAGTTAACTGTTAATCTTAGGGCAGCACACTAGGGATATGGCAACATATTCTGAGATACAAATGGAGATAGAGAGTTTCTTAAAACTCTGTATATCAAACTGCCAATGACAGAGAATGTCCACAGACCATCTTTATGTGATAACCCTGAAATCTTTGTTGCTACGAATTTCCACTTCTGAGCACCAGTACATTTTAGGATTTTTTGGAAGTAAAATTCATTTTTAACCAGATTTCCAGCTTGACAGAACTAAGAGCAATTCTATGTATACAGTTTCTATGCTAAGCAAAATAGGGTTGCTGCTGTGTTGAGGTTATTTTTAAATCCTGAAATTTATGTGTAAGTATATATGACAGGAAGCTTCTGATTCATATTTTGTAATGGTATGAAACTGCAAAATATTGGTAAAATATATTCCAAGTAATGAGTGACCACTTGTAAAAAGATGAAATTTCTCTGTAGTACCCAGTATGGCTCTCCTGAGTGTTGCTTTGGAACTCCAGTGGGTTTTAACTGGAAGGACACTTTTGAAGCATGACTTCGAGAGCAGTCTTGTTTATAAACAGAAATAAACTGAAGAGGTTTAAGACTGACTTTTAAAAGAAAATGTTTCTTCCACTTATATCTGAAACTACCACTACAAATTTTATTACCCAAGGCACCTTCCAAATTTGCTAGTCTTTAAGCAAGCAAGGTATTTCACTTAGTATGATACATTTCCCATATGGACTATCACATTTGTCTGTTTCTCCTTTTTTACTGTCAGTCAGCAGTCTTGTTGTGGTCTATCCTTTTAGTCTGTCATTTGTTGTATGTACAATATATTCATACCCATTATAAATATTTTTCTGGTTTCTTATGGCATGCTGGTTTCACCACTAGTATTTTAATTGACTTTGTAGCTTACACTACATCTTACTTTTGGTTTTGGTCTAATTCTCCTCTCTCTTTTTTTCTTTATCACTAGAAAAATAATTTGTGTTTAGCATCTGTAACTATGAGAACTTCAGAGTTTTACTTTGCATTTCTAATACCCGTTCTTTATCTGTTTTAGCATCTCCCTGTATTCTTCCCAGTGTTCTTTACTTCCTATTTTCTTGTAAGTATAGCATATTCTCTTTTTCCCCTCAGTTTCTATTGACCTGTTTAACCATGTGGAGTTAATTGAAGCTACATCTCACTCCTGAAGAAAATAATTCAATTACTGTATTAGTTCAGTTTCCTTTTTACACCCTCTCCTTATGCCTGGGGTATCTTGCTATTTGTCTGAAAAGTATTTAATGCAGTATCTTTTTACATAACACAGCTATCTAAAATTGCACAGCATTCATCTTAGGAGAAATTGAATTTCAATTCCATTCTGTTTGTTTAGTGGTTGGAATGTGACATGAACAGGTGGGTCCCTGGCAGGTTTTAGGAAACAACCAGACATGTAATTCATCTGTCATTCTGTCTTATCTCTGACATGCTTAAATGGTTTCCAAGTTAAAATTGAGCTCACGATTGTGGCTGCTTATGTACAAGTCCCATTATTTTTACGTACACAATCTTTGCTTTACTCAATAGTAATTCTTCTGTCTTTTGTGTATTGACTCCCCTTGATATTTTTGTTTCTCTGTGTGTTCTTAATGGATCGTTCCCTAAAGCAAGTATTGTAGGCATCTACTGTACCTAAAAATATTCAGACCCTGTCACCCATGAACCACGTCTTAGTAAATGTCTGAGCACAGCTTTATGAACTTCCTGCTGAACACGTGAGGCTTCAGTGCTGGACTTTGGAATTGGCAAAGGGGGACTTGTAACAACCTGCAAGCCCAAAATTCAAATGGAGATCTCTTTTTTACCTTTTCCCTGCTTTTTCAAATTAACGGCTTGTAGATGTAAGTCCTTCCATGAATATGTAGCAATAATATATTTAAAAATCTATGAATTTGCTCTTGAGCTGTGAATACATCAGTATGACTCCTGTGGAAAGATGTGCTCCTGCCTACATCACTAAATAGTTAAATAAATAGTACTTTCCTATTGCTGGCTACACAAACTGTAAAATCCTGTCTGAGGCCACTGCACTCTTTGATTTAAAGTATCAGACATGATACAATTTGTTCTTGGCTTTTGTGTAGCAACAGGCATTAGGGTACCTAACTAACCCTCCCTTGGTTTTGGTAGGGTTGATAGCAGTTGCTAAGTTGTATTCCCTGAGACAGACCTTAACTGGTTTGGCTTTTATGACACTTGTTTGGAAATTTGCCTTAAACCACATGCTTTTCTGTTGGTTGTTTTCTCTTCCACAGTCGTAGCTTCCTAATTTCTTGATTCCCTCCCTTCAAAATTTCAGCCTCCTAGTATTAGTCTTTGTAATAATTTAGAAGCTGTGGTTTCATATTTATACATTGGTGCTGCTGAAACAATATGTCCCACTTAAATATCACAATGCTAATTGTGTTGCTTCTTTTGCTGTCTCTTCGGTCTAACAATAGTATCATTGTTGATACTTTTATTGTAATCTCGATACTTACAATTTTTGTAAAGAAAAAAAAAATCTAGTACTTCATAAAACCAGATCCTTACAGGAAAAATAGCTTTTGGGGATTGGGACCACTTGTAACTAATAATCCTGGCTTCTATATTCCTTGCTCTGTAGCCTGAGGGAAGCCACTTTGGCAGCTCTGAACCATTTTCTATGTATGGCAGCATGTGTTAACTACTTAATTAGTGGTTTATGTATGTATCAGTTCAGGTTTTTGTCTGTGAGATTTTTCCTTTGGTAATTTGTTCATAAATATGACAAGAGTCAATGAAGTAGAAGGCCTAAGGTCTTACATAGACACTTATTGCTTTCCTCAGCAATATGAAGAGCACTCACCCAAACAGAGCCTGTGCATGTGATCCATCCTGCTGTGAAAGGGCAGCTCACTGCCTCCAGCCATTCCAGCTGCTGGCTGAGATGCCTTCCCTGTTCACTGCTTCCAGCTGTGGTTATTTCCTTGTGATTTATCATGGGCATGTTTTTTTGTTGTTGTTGTTTTTTTTGTTTTTTTTTTTTTTTTGGGCGGGGGGTGTTTATTGATTTATTTACCACTTTATTGCAAAATTTGATGGAAACTTGTTCTTATGATGGGCATTTTCCCTAGACTTGTGGCCATCATCATAGAATGGTTTGGGGTGGAAGGGACCTTAAAGACCATCCAGTTCCATCCCCTCTGCCGTGGGCAGAGACACCTTCCTTTAGACCAGGTTCCTCAAAGCCCCATCCAGCCTGCCATGAACAATTCCAGGGGTGGGGCATCCACAGTTTCTCTGGGAAACCTGTCCCAGGGCCTCTAGACTTGTTCCAGCAGATCTGTGTCCTTATGCTGGGGGCCATGTTCAAGATCTTTGCTGTTTCTGCAAATCCCATGAATGGAGAGCCATTTGTACTGGGGTCAAGATGTGGGCCAAAATGCTGTGAAGACAAATGCCTCCTGTGTGTTCTAGTAATTGCCTGCAGTGATGCAGGACAAAGCCTAATTGAGGGAAGATGTATTTTTTCCTCAAGCAAAGCATCTGATCTGAGTCTTACTCTTGGTAGTCTCCTACTGTTGACTTTATGACTTTCTCTGAGGGTTTTTTTGGTTTTGTTGTTTTGGTGGAGTATTTTGTTTAATAATAATAATAATTTTGGGTATGCTTCATGAGTTCTCCAGTTGAGGCAAGTCCTCATATATGTGCTGATCCTAGCTAGTATAGCCAAAAAACAGACAGGAGAGACCAGATTCAATTTGAAAGCACAGGTTGCCACTTACTCCTTTCCATCCTGCCTCCTTTCAGCTGTTGCCAGTAGATTGTATTTAGAATATATTCTTCTGCAACAGTATAAAACAGCAGATTTGGCAAGGTAATACTGCTCTGAATTACTTTTTCAGTTCAGAAATCAGAATCTGACTATCCAGCACCTGTTGCATGGGATGCCCAAAGATACTTTTCATCATCGTGCTTTAAATGTGGCCTTATTTTTCCAAAATACTGGGAACACTGTTGTAGAGATTGCCCTAGAAGCAATTTGTGAATGCCTCTTTAGATGTAGTGTAAGTATCAGTTGTGTGTTTTGCCCAAAAGTAGGGTCTTTTGGAAATCTTTTTAGCTCCAATCCTTAACTCTTCAGTAGAGATTACTTTCCATTGAGTACCTCTGAATTAAAAGTATGAACCTACTTGGCATGTGCATTTCTCAATGTTCCATTTCTCAGAGGACCCTAAAGCTGTGTCTACACTTCCCCAAGACCTCTAATCTTATTTTCACCCTATATTCTCCCACTGGTGCCAAGGCTCAGCTCTTGATTTTCGCTCCACACTCCTTCAGACACCAGAAGTGGTCGAGGAGTTGGCTGGCAGCTCTCTTGCTTAAGTGCAAAGCTCAGGACTTGTGTAGTGGAAGATGGCTTCAGGTTCATTTGCCACCTCTTAATGAACCTCTTGTTGAATATCCCACAGAAGTGAGACAGCTTCTGTGAGTAGCAGACATCAGATAGTGGCTGGTAAGACACGTGTACCTTCTTGAGGTAGATACATAAAAATAGAGGTGCTTTTTTCCAGCAGGGATGCTCATTCCAGCATTCTGATCTCAGGGTTCCCTGAAAAGTTTAACACATGCACATCAGTGTCTTGAACCTCTGAAGTTCCAAGCCTTCTCTGTCCACTACTTTTCTGCATGGAAATGCCAAGTGTTTTGGGGGGCAATTGTGAATGGAGCTCTTGCAAACTCTGGTATTGAAAGCCTTGTCTATGTGATGAGAATGAACCTGTCAATTAGTATTCATGTTTGTTTTCAAAGAGAAGGTAAATGAAAGTGTTCTGCCTATATAGTAGTGTAGTGTCACACCCATCTATTTAAATTTCATTCATAATCTAACTAAGATATTTTAGAATGTTTTAGTGTCCTTGCAAGCATTATATAATGTGTACCATGGTGAGTGTTTGTTTGTGAAACTACTGGGATGTCTTTTGGCAGTATCAGTTCTAGGTGAGCCTTACATTAGGGCACTGATATCCCACAAAAAGAGAGCCATTTTTTACATCACTCTGGGGATTGGATTTAATTGTGGTGAAGTGCTCTTAATATAGAATGTGTTCACCTCAGGAGTTAGTGTGAAATAGCTGGGTATACTCCAAGTTTAAACCTTAGCCTATTTTGCAATAGCTTTCCTCTGTAGATGAGCCCCGAGAGATGTCCTTGCTTAACTCTCAAATTTTAGAGCATTTTGAATGAATGCTGTGGTATCATAACCTGCAGCTCCAAAAATATCAAGATAGAAGAGTTTTCCCTTATGAAATGTTCCTAGTATTAAAAGACCTCAAAAAGAAGTCTGTAACCTGGGAAAGGCTTTTCTTTTTTGTACTTATTCGTGAAAAAAAGAAATGAAACTAACTCTTTGCTTCCCACATCAAATACTTTGGTGCATGCTACTGTGAAATCTGGCTGGGATTTCTTGACTGGAATAATTCTGGAAGCTTTAAATTTGTAAAATCTTTAGGAATTTTTATATATATTTTTTCTTTACAGCCATCTAAAATGGTGAGAACAGTCATGTGCACTGTTTTCAATTTATTAGTAGCATCTTGACTATAGATTCATTGGAAGACAGACAAATCACTCCAAAATGAGGCTAAAGCTGCAGTGGAAAGGGAAAGGAGAACAGTTCTAATTTATCTTGATGTGTGATATAGGAGAAAGAGTTTGCTTGCCTGGGGAGTGTTTGTTTCTCTATTTTTGGTGAAATAATAAGAAAAGGAGATGTATTTGGAAAACCTTTTGGACTTGTTCGGAGGAGGACATTTTCTTTCCACTGTGAGGCTGTGGAAAGCTTACTTAATATGTTATGCATAAAAATGCACAGTTACACTTCAAAGACAATAAAACTTAATCATACTCCTTTAAAGATAGGTTGACAATTTATGTATTATTAATGTTATCCTTGTTGATTTTATGAGCATGGCCCTATCAAATCTTAGGTCTAGTCTTTTGTTATTCCCATTTTTTAACATAATAATTTTTTTTTTTAATTCCACTTACATGATATAAAACTGTCAGGAGAAGGTAAACCTGTTTAACTCAAGGGTGAAGAAGTGCCATTTTCTCTTGTATTGATTGCCTACTTCCAGTGATAGAATTTTATGTTCTGATTAGTTGCCTTTTTGATTGGCATTATGAGTTTATCTTTGCATGGATGCTTGTGCTCTGAGAAGGAAAGACATTCAAAAGCAAAAATAATTTAAAATGCTATAACCTACTAAAGTCCAATACGGCCTACTCCTAACAACGTTAAAATAACATAAATATATTTGATGCTCTAAGTAATCAAAGAAACAGAGAAATCTACACAAGGGGAAAGAAAGGCTGCTGTAGACCACATTACTCTAAATATGACGTGGCAGTCAAGATTTAAAGCTAGTTTAAGGTGGAAAAACTTGAAAAATCAAGTAGAGAAATATTCCTGGGGTACATGTGTGTGTTTCTCTTCTCATGTTAATTTTGTCCCCAACAGCAGTGTCCTGTAAGAAATGTAGGTTTAATAGGAGCAATGTTTCCAAGAGTCATCTACAATTAACACCTACACAAAATATATGGAAAAGAGTAGGAACGAAACAGCATGAGAAAAGGACTTTTTAGGAATTGAAGGTAGACACTGACAATCAAACCTGCCAGCCACTGCATGACTGCTTGCTGCTGAGTTGGTTTTCTATTGCTGATGTTCCACCAAGTTCTAACATCATAATTTGCCAGTGAATCTGTTCTTAAAACCTACAGTCCTTGTTGGATTGAAATGTGACACATTTGCAAAAACGTAATGTGGCTGAAGAACCTCGAATGGTTCCCTGTGTAACTATTTCCTTGCAACAGAATCAAAAGTGGTTAACTTTATTTAGGAAGGATTATGTTACAACACACAAACACTCCCTCCTTCCCCACAGTAAGAGTTTTGAGGAGGCTATCAGCTGCCTGTAACTTGAATAAATATTGTCCTTTGCCCACCCCCTCTCCTTCAAGGCATCTTTGGGGATGCCCATTCAAAGCTGGGGTATGCACAACTTACTGCTGGTTGCACTGTTGGTTTGTGCTCTGTGTTGATGTAACACCATATTCCAGAAGGAATTAACTGAAGTTACATCTTTCTTACCTAAGTGACTGGCACATTCTGAATGCTCTATCAGAAACTCAGAGCAAATCAGCATTTTAGGTGAAATGCACGATATATTGAGACTTCTTTTTCTTGCAAATATTTATGGTGATGTTTCAAACTAAGTGGAACTTCTGTTTGATTTGAAAATGTGCATATTATTAATATGCATACTCAGACAAAAAAATAGGCACATATATGGGAGGATTAGAACCCTCATTTTTAATTTCTCTAGTCTGTGCCAATACACTACAATTCCAAGATATTTTTTGTGTAATTGCTGAAGAAGAAGTGGAGAAAATACTGGAAATTCTTCTGTATCATGTCTGCATTGTGGTATCGCTGTCTGGAATTCTTGTCTCATGTGAAATATTTGATGTAGTGAAGAGTTAAGACTGGAAAAGCTTAACAGTGTTTACAGTTAGAGATTGCTAATACATGTGAACATGTAACAAAACACCTCTGTTTGTAGGCAAAAAAATTAAATGTGAGGCAGCCTGCACTGGACAACTGATGCTGAATTTTTGCAGATTATATATACAGGGTGAAAAAATGAAAGTATAGTAAGGACTTAGGGAAAAAATGTAACTTACTTCTAGCACCAGTTTTTAGTAATTTATTTTTTCTTCACTGAAAATTCAAGTTGTTTTTTCAATCAGTTTTCCAGATCATATTGTTCCCTGTCTGGTACTTGAGTTGTAATCAGTTAGAGTTGCAATTTTATTTTTGCAGTTAACACTTTAAGACATTGCTGCTCCTGATGTTTGTTCATTTGCATATTTAAGTGGGATGCTTCGCATTAACCCCTTCATCACTTAGTGTAGGAAAGGACATAAGTGGTGCAGGAAAGACATGAGAGTTCCTGAAGCTCCTTGTGAACTCTGCAGGCTTCTCTGAAAACAGAGTGACTTCATGATTAAAATGAGAGCTGACTTTCAGTGCAGATGAATGCCAGGCATTGAGGAGGGGACGAAACAGGCTTACACACCAAAACATAAAACAGTGGCTGGTTCCTGGCTGTGTGTTGCTGCTCAGGAAATGGGCATTGGATTTATTTTGGATGGTTTTCTGCAAGCATCTGTTCAGTGGTAGTTTAAAAAAACCCCAAACCCTATATTGAATATTGTGTCCCATTTTGGGCCCTATTCCAAGAGTTTGTAGAAGAGGAAGAAGAAGCATGGAGAAGAATGGCAGTCTTGGAAGACAAACTCATAGTGTTTTCAAAAGTAAATTGGACAATCCCATGGGGAAGAAGAATTTAATTATATAGGGTTTGGTGCAGCCTCTGATTCTGGGCATGCAAATTTTTGTAATTGCTAAGTTTCTGGTGGCTGGAGTTAAAGAAAACACTCAGACCGTATTGTTCACACCTCCCATGTTCTTGTGCTTGTTCCTTAGGCATCTCTGCTAAGCCTTTCAAAAACAGCATACTCTGTCAGTCAAACCTTTGAATTAAGAGCACCAACACATGTGTACCGAAAAAGAAGCATGCAAAAGAAGCTTGGCTGGTTTCAGAGCATCTCTTTGGATGTGTCCCAGTATTGTTGCAGGGAGGGGAGTATTTGTATTCAAGGTTTGCTATGGAAGCTAAACTGAACTTCTCAGTAATAGTGAGGCATGAATATCTTAGAGGGGTGCTTGGGATTTTAATTTTGGATTGTTGTGAAGTTGAGTGTAACTTGTTTTGTTTTTAACCAAAACATCTTTGTGATGCCCCTTTTCCAAAACCAGTGTTTTGTGTCTGTCTTCCTTTGGATAAGACCAGTTCCTTTCTTATCTGTTGCTCATAGCTTTAGGGGTTTTTTTTCCCTCCAAGGGCAGTTGCATGAAATTGCTGACTGTTATCAGGTTTTGGTCAGCAGCTGCAAGACAAAGTTGTCCTCTAAACTTCCTTTTGCATCTGTACAGTGAAGCTTTGGCTTTGTCCAGTAGTAGTAGTGTCTTCAGCTCTGAGATCACATTGTTAACAATTTGCAGGTGGAAAGGTTTTTATATAACTATAAGCTGTTTGTTTATGCCTTAAACAAACACTTCTTCATTAGCTGACAATATTCAGGGTAAACTACCTTTCTTCTAAGTCCTTACTTATTTTTAGAAGCTCAGTTTGAAAGGAGAGGGCTGTGGTGTTTTATCTGTGATGTACCATCTCCATTAATGTCTTAAAATGCAGAACTGCTTTTGATTTGTTACAAAACGCTATTTTAAAATATTAAAATATAGTTGTAATTATGCTGAAAATAAATAACCTTAATGCCAAGTTTTCTCGTGAGGAAATCTATGGCAATACAGTTGACTCTCAGTTGCACTTTTTTATTTTTGGCCCTATTTGCTGTGACGTGTGTTCAAGACTGAGCAGCAAAACCACCTCTGCCTGTGTGCTTACAAAATGAAATACTGCTTTATGTCTCTGAGTTGTCTCTTTGCTTCCAAGGACCAAATGCTGAGAGAAAGAGCCCCCCGTGCTGTCAGGTATACAGGGTTCCAAACTTCCACTGGTAATGACAAACATGTTTTAACTCTTTCAGTGCCATTTTCTGATCTGTGCCGGCTGGCTGAGTCTCCCTGTGCAGAGAGTTATGGTTTCTAAAGCTGGCAGATTTTTTATTCCAGTTCTAAGTATCCTGGAAGTGTATTTACATGATTGGAAAGAGGAGACTTCTTCCTCTGAACTGCAGTTGTCCCTTGCTTGTGGTTTGAAACTCCCAACTATTGATAAGTGTTTATATATTGATAAGGGTTTATATAAAAAATCAGAAGGTCTCTTGCTAGTTCAGTAAGCATGAAAATTGGCCTGTGGTGTTTACATCTTGATCTCATGTCTCTCAAAGTATATAATCATTGTCTCTTGCATCTCAAAAGTAATTTTCTGGTATTTGTGTATATCTTTGGAAGTATGAGTCGTGGGAAAACACAGGCTCAGAGGTCTTGCACAAGTTTACTGACTCCTTGTTTTGGCTTAGTCTAGTCTATCCTGCTCTCCCAATTCTCCACATTTTTCAGTATGGCTGGGACAAAAGACATAAAAAACTTTGATCAGGGCTTAAAAATCGGAGGTGATTTCAGTTGTTTAAATTTACATTTTCTAGGGAAAAACAAGCCAGTTGATACCATTTCATCCTGTGTTCCTAATGAAATATGGGGCAACTTTGGTGTTCCTGCAAATTCCCTTTTGAGAGTATTGTTTTAAAGGAATGTAATTGCCATTATATGGTTTATGGGGGAAAAAAATTGAAAGCATTCCTCATCAACTTCTAATTTAGTATACACTGAATTTTTATTTATTCTGCTGAAATGAAAAAAGAATTTTATAAGCCATGGAAAATTTGGGAATAAATGTAAAATTTTTGCGACAATATAAAGTAGTAATTTTCCATTTCATTTTGTTAATCTCTGTCTCTAAAACTGATCACAAACTGAATACAGTTTCTTACTCATCACTTTAAACAACTAAAAAATTCTGAATTGTCTTTAACTTCTTCACAAAAAGTGAGATGGTGAGAGGATTAAATCACTAATACAACAAGAAAGACCTTAAAAAGTAAAATAAAATCTTTTTAATGTATAGATCCTTAAATAGATGACTTGCCTAATTAATCATAAAATATTAGTAATAAAATATTTATTTTAAAATATTTGATATTAAAACTTCATTTATATCCAGAGACAGTTTCTGCAATATAAATAGCAAAATGTATAATATTCTAAATTTTAATTAAATGCAGTCTCTTTTCTTATTGTCTCTCTCATACTTCATATGAGTCAAAGTAAGCAGCACTTGAATACAGTGGAAATATCAAGATATTGGATATTCCTGTTACTTAAATGAGCCTCTTTAAAGTCTTCGTTGGGCCCACAAGTATTTGAAGTATGCTGTAGTTAAAACAAAATTTGAAATAATTTAATTCTAAAATATAACTTTTTCAGAAAGATAATGACAAATTACCATAACAATTAATAACTCAATTACACATGGTAGAAGTTTACTTGTTAAGACATCGTATGCATGACGTTCTGAAGTACCTGTTAGAGAGATAAGGGCAGTGGCTTTCCAGAAGATTTTAGTCTCAGAGCTCAGTTTCCAGGAAAAGTCTTTCAAAACTTTACTGTCTTGGACTCTAACACACCTCCCCAGTATGTTCAACCCTCCTGTCCTATGCACACTCCATTATTTCGGTATGACAAATTCTGTGGAGGTTTTGCATGGAGGCCTAAACATACAGATGCATTCTAGATCCAGTATGTTCTCCTGTTTTCTCTAATGAATGGTAACTGTTTGCTGTTATGTTTCTAATGAGGACTACAGAAAAACCTGTCCCTTCTGTGACATGAGGAATGGCCTGTTTACTTGAATGCTTTCAAACTCTCTCTGTTTAAGGGACTGGGAACAAGACCAGCAAAACTAACTTGTCTGTTTGCCAATTCCAATAAGCAAAAAGTGTTTAACGTGAGAAAGATCTCGTTGTCTATGAATCCATTAAAATATCCGTCACTGCATGGGTCTTGTGATCCTCTCAAAGAAGTATAGTCTGTATTTCATTTCCATTTTTCTTTAAAGACTATTATACTTTGTATGATATTGTCAATCAAGATCTTTATTTGGTTTATTCTAAGTGTCTTTTTCATCTTTACAATAACTTCTGATGTTTGAAACAAAAGGCTTTTGCTTCCTCTTAGCAATGTTAATGCTGCTAAATGACTTTAAAATGTTGGAAAGGGAGAAAGCAGACTGTTACCCTACTAAAGTGTGTTGGTATTAGGAACATTAAATACACCTTTCTCCCCTTCTAAAAATAAGTATATGACAATTGTTCTAAATGTATATTCTCAAAACCATAAAATTAATTTCTTGAATCCCTTTGTCATTTCAATTTTGTACTGTGCACAGTGTCTATTTCAGTAACTTCCAGGGGGCTGAGTTTCATATTTACTATGTATACTTAGTATGAGTTGCATGTTTTCATGTGTCGAATGGGGATTTTGAGATGGGGGAGCCAATCAAATGTAATGATTCTTGTTTGAACAATTTCCAGGTACACCCACCTTTATGGAAGCATTAGCAGCCAATGGTACAACCAACATCCAGACATCTGTAACAGGAGTGACAGCCAGCAAACGAAGGTTCATTGATGACAGGAGGGATCAGCCCTTTGATAAAAGGCTACGTTTCAGCGTGAGACAAACGGAGAGCGCGTACCGGTACAGAGACATTGTTGTCAGGAAACAAGATGGATTCACACACATTTTGCTATCAACAAAATCATCTGAAAATAATTCATTAAATCCAGAGGTCAGAGCAATTCTGATTTTGGGAGGGGAAGGGGATTTGAAGTCCTTTCCTCATTTCCACCTGTTACTCAGGCACAAACGTACACGAAACACGATACAGGTTCTTACTTGTGAGATGTTTTATGTACAGTTGACTTTATGTGTAATTCATTTGCGTTTAGACACTTTGTTATCTGCCCAGGTTAATGTGTACTGTCTTTTATAAGATGTGCAGTGATTTACAAAGTGCAACTTGAAAAAAGCTTTAGCCTCAATTAAAGTTCTTTTTTTTTCTGTCCTGGTTGCATATGCCATCTGCTGTCCAAATTACAGAAATGCTGAATGAGTGCTTTAGTTACAGATAACACCTAATAGATCTTTCCTTAATGATTTAATTATCTTAGTCTAATTACATTTTTGAAATGCAAAGATTCTAATACGTTAACTTTCTTTTTTTTGGATAATGAAGAAGGTTAACTTTTCTAATATGATGGTTGAGTGTATCCTAAGGAAGAATTAGAGATGTTGAAGGGTCTCATGGGGGGAGGAAGGGAAGAGAACAACATGCTACTTTGTAATGCTGGATTAAAATTATTCTTATGAAATTTTTATTTTTCAGGTAATGAAGGAAGTCCAAAGTGCACTGAACACAGCAGCTGCAGATGACAGTAAACTTGTGCTGTTCAGTGCAGTTGGTAGCATTTTCTGCTGTGGTCTTGATTTTATTTATTTTATACGACGTTTAACGGATGATAGAAAAAAGGAAAGCACTAAGATGGCAGAAGCTATTAGGTATGTATGATTATCTTCAGTCATCTGATGGGTGTTCTTTATCACATGGCCTGGCTTGTTCTATCTTTGTTTTCAAAAACCTCTTACTCAAAAAGATCTCAGACATTTACCTGTTACATTATAGCGTGCAACACTTCTTTATGCTCCCTGTCCCTTTCTATTTGGGTTGTCATTTCATGCATTTTTAATTTTAAAATTTAACCATGAATACTGGGAGTACTGTAATACACTCTTCCAGTTAAAACCAATATTAAAATACTCCAATAGCCATAGGATTTCAGGAAAACAAATTTAACACACCAAAATTCAAGGTGTGTATTGAATGAGTAAATTGATATAGAACGTTCAGAGCAGTGGAATGATGGATATTTTAGAGGAGTAGATTAATACTGGTGATAATCATCCCAATGTTAGGTATCAAACCTAATATTTAAACAAAATAAGCTGAACTACTGCTAAGTAGAAGGAAATGCATGGAAAAAAGTATCAATCTTGGAGACATGTTTTAACAGTACAAATAAGTGGGTATCATTTGAGCACTGGCTTTGAGATCCTGGTCCCTTGTATGCTTCCAGAGTATCTAGATTCCTTCAGAGCCCTGTCTTCTGTTGTTGTTATCAATGGTCATGTTTCTAAAAAAGGGCTTGTAAAGCCTGTTTCATTTCACAGTTGGTTCATAAAGATGATTATTTTTATCAAAGGAAATTCTTCAGTCATTTCATGTAAAAATTGCTCATGCAGTGACTTCAGATGTGGCCAGAAGCTCTTAGCACTGAGCTTCTATCGCTACTTTAATTTGGGCCCTTCCAGAAACCTGGTTTTTCACCTAATATTCATTGTTAATGAAATGGGCAAAGGTAACTTAAAATACCTATGAACACACACCCTCCATTTGAAAGAAGGTATTTTTCATATATCTGCTAGAGATGGTCATCCCTGGGATATTCAGACATCATGAAAATTATCTAAAGTCTCTGGATGGGATGTTTGTATGATGACTTGCATGAGATGGTTCCAGGTTTGGATTTGGGTTTTTTGCATTTAGCTGTTTCAGTTCACTAGAATGAGGTAAGAACAGTACTGCTGAATACAGTACAGTAAAATTGTCCTGTTTTGCAGAAATACAAAAATATGTAACAGAGATAAGGAGCAGACTTTAAAATCACCTGTGTGTGTATTCATACACACAACTGTTTTTTCCTAAGAAGCTCTTGGAGGCATTACTGTTTGAGAACAGGAAAGCATCCATACTTTGTGGGTGCTGGAATGAATTGTCAGTTTTGTTGACGATGAGGATGAGAATATGCATATGTCACTTAATAGCATAGTACCCAGAGTATTATTACCAACTAAAAGAAGGGAGATGAGGAGGGGAAGTTTGCAGGTGTGGGATATGTGATAATAGAGCTCTACTTTATATGTTTGTACATAATTTTAAAAAGCAGATTTATTTGTTAAAGAAAGCTCCTAAAGGAAAATCATTAATGCTTTGCCCATCTTCATTTATATCTTATTGCTGTCACTTAAAAACACAGGTAAATACCTTACACCATTGCTGTATGTAAATACTGTGGGGACCAAGCAGGGCTGTGCCCCAGCTGTGGTGCCCAGGGGTGAGGAAAGGCTGCAGCCTTATCTGGAGGAGCTGTGAGGCACATGAATGTGCCAAAAGTGCCTTATCAGCTGATGCTTGTAGGGGGGTGTTAAATCTGCACCTGCTCGACTGCTGTGATGTGTTGGGCTGGGAGCAATGCTAGGCTTTTACAGAATCAGAAAATGGTTGAGGTTGGAAGGGACATTTGCAGGTCCCTTGTTCAACCTGCTCAAGGAAGGTAACCTAGCACAGGTTGGCCAGGACCATTTCCTGGGTTTTTTTAATATCTCCCAAGACTGCGAGTCCATGACCTTGCTGGCTGCTTGTTTGGTAACCCTCACAGTAAGAAAATGTTGCCTACTGTTCAGAGGGAACCTCCCGTGTTTCAGTGTGTGCCCACTGCTTCAGTGGGCACCACTGAAAAGAGCCTGGCTCTGTCCTCTTTGCATCCCCTTCTGTACACATTGATGACATCCCCCTAAGCCTCCTCTTCTCCAGGCTGAACAGGCCCAGGTCACTCAGTCCCTGGGTCACCTTGATGGCCCTTTGCTGGACCATCTGGAGTCTCTCTTTCCCTGAGGAGCCCATAGCGACACCAGGGCTGAGCAGAGGGGCAGGTTCAACTCTGCAACCTCCAGACAACATTCCTCTTAGAGCAGCTCAGGATACCACTGGCCTGCTGTGCCACAAAGGCACACTGCTGGCTCAAGTTCAACTTGGTGTCCACTGGGAACCTCAGCTCAGTTTCTGCCAAGCTGCTTTCCAGCTTAGCTTCCAGCATACATTGGTGCCTGGGGTTGTTCCTCCCCAGGCACAGTGCTTTGCACTTCCCTTCACTGAGCCTTGGGAGGTTCCTGTTGGCTCATTTCTCCAGCCTGCTGAGGTCCCTCTGGATGGCAGCACAATCCTCTGGTGTGTCAGCCTGGTTTTGTATCCTGAGCAAACTTGCTGAGGATACACTCTGCCCCATCAACCAAATCATCAGTGAAGCTGTTGAACAGTGCTGGACCCATCACTGACCCCGTGGGGTGCAGCACTTAAATTACTGGCCTGTGCCATGAGTCACCACCCTCTGGGCCAGCCATTCAGACATTTTTTTAGCCCACCTCACTGTCTGCTCATCCAGCTCATACATCAACAGCTTGACTGTGAAACTCTTACAAGAGACAGTGCTGAAAGCCACACTCTGAACGCTGTGTAGATGATATCCACCCCTCTCCCCTCATCCACCGAATAACCACCTCATTGTGGAAGGTTATCAGGTTGGGTTTGAAAGTGATGTTAATGTGGAGATGAATTATTATGGAGTTTTCAAGGGCTGGTGTATTTTACACTCTCTATATATGTAGTGAGCACATGTTTCTGTTTCTCTTCAGGAATTTTGTGAATACTTTTATTCAGTTTAAGAAGCCTATCATTGTAGCAGTAAATGGCCCAGCCATTGGACTTGGAGCATCTATATTGCCTCTGTGTGACGTGGTTTGGGCCAACGAGAAGGCTTGGTTTCAGACACCATACACTACTTTTGGACAAAGTCCAGATGGATGTTCATCCCTTACATTCCCTCGGATAATGGGCCTGGCTTCTGTAAGTAGCTTGCAGGGTAGGGGCTGGCAGCTTCACAGTTCAGTCGTGATAATTTATCCGGTGTGATTTCAAGACTTTTTGCCTTGCTGTGTTGTCTTTTTCTTAATTTGTTTCTTTCTCTCATGAGAAGCCACCCTTTATAGCTTTGCTGCTCTGTGCTCTCACAACTTAGTCCGCAGCTGCATGCACGGAACAGAAAGCAGGCAGGGGGCTTAATCCCACCTTTGGCCCTAATGGTGTCAGGAGGGTGATGTCCTGTGTACCAAGACACACGTCCCCTGCTGTGCCTCGTGAGGACCAGCCATGGGTGTCTTGCGTTCAGCACAGCCCCCGTGTGACACTCGGTGTGACACTCGGTGTCACTGCACAGCACAGCGCTGTGGCACCAGCCAGAGCAGGCTTATGCCAGTATGCAAATAAGTATTTCAGCTTCCACACACTCCTAACTAAGAGCTGTTTATGAATCTCTTACCTATGTTGTTTTCATGTTGCTTAGTGGTTTTTCAAGCTGGGTTCTTTGAAAACTTAGACCTATGTCCTGTTCCAGTTTGGACAGTATGCAACAAGTGCTTGTGGCTACACCTTTTTTCCAAAATAGCTGTTTATTATAAAAGCCATTTTTTCCCCTGTAGGTATTTATTGATTTTAAAATATACATTTCAATATATTAAAACACCAATTTTAGAAGATCTAGTAGCTAATTGTGTCATGTATGGATTTAGTTATTAGAGGAGAACAGAAAAGGTAACTAAAATAGACTAACAGTTATAAGAGTATCTTTAATATCTTAGCATGTTTCAAACTACTGATTGTTCCTTTCCCTTTTTATTTGGCCATCCATCCATTCATCCATCCATTCCATCCATCCTTGTCCTTTAAAGACTTGTGGTTGTTACTTTTCATTTCTTTAGAAGTTGTACAAAAAACACGAGCTCTTCCCTAGTGTACTCTTTCATGTGTGTTTGTGAATGCTCTCATTCTTAAATACAAAGATTTAAATTGAAAGCTTCCAGTGGTAACAATTCCATAATGATCAGTGCAAAAAGGGAAAGAAATCCACTGTTTTCCTACTATCCTTGGCTCTCTGCAGCATAGCAGTGCCTCTATGGGACAAAGCTGAACTTTACTCAGCACATTTCATGAAGTATGTTCAGAATCCATACTGAAGACTTTGATAAAGAAGAATGCTTTTTGTCTAAGAGAGAGAGAGAGAAGTCAGCAGGAAGATGTTATGAGTGAAATGCAAAACATTTAGGGGAAAAAAATATACAAAGTGAAGAATTAAGGCCTCTGTATGCATCATAGCACTTTCTCCAAATGTATCAATTCAGCAGTAGTAGTGCCACCCCTAACTCTTGTTAGCCAGACTTACAACACAATGTTATGAGCTGCAACTATGTAAAAATCTTCCATTACGAGATTGCTGGAAATATCTTCCATGTAGGGTCAGTTACCTTCTGTGGGTGAGCAGGTGTGACTGTCATGGATGGGTTTCTTCACAAACATTTTCAGCTGTGGGCTTATTTCAGGAAATTTGAAGCCCAAACTTTAGGATTCAAAACTGATACCGTCTTAGAAATACCAAGAATTTTAGAAGTGTTCTTAAACCTGACTTTTGAGTTTTGAAAAGACTCTGTAATAGACATTAAGGTGATGTCTGTATGGGGAGATGTTACTGTGTATTTGCCATGGAGTTCTGGCTCTGGTTGTCTGGCCTGAGATATAAAGCACAGGAGCTGTGTGATTACACAGCACACTCTGGGTTTCCCTGGCAGTCCCCAGCACACTTGGCAGTATTTCTGATGCTTTTCTGTCAGTCAGGAGGGATACACCTTTCCATAGTGCCTGTAGTCCACATCACAGCCAGGTTCTGGGGTGGGTCAGAGGCCAGCTGCCTCCTGATCATAGTGCAAGAGAGCTGAAATGCTCCATGGCCCCCGGTGCCTGTGGACCTGCACAACAGGACCCTGGCGAGCCTCAAAGCCCTCACTGGAAGAGAGTCCCAGTGAAGTTCCTCTATGGAAGGAGACATTTTCTACTCAAAGTAGAAAATGAAGGTTGCTAATGAGAATCTTATATTAGTGAAATATTTTTATCATCCTCATTTCTATTGCTGTAGTATATTTCTTGGAAAGTAACCAACAAGTGTGTTAATTTGTACGTCAGGTACAAGGCATGATTACAATTAAAGCTTTTTCAGCAGTTGGTCTCCTGCAAATGTTGTGTACAGATCAAAAGTGAGGGTGCCAGAGCAAGACATTTCCCTTTAAACCTGTCAATTGAGAACATTAATGGGAATGCTTATTTCTTGTGAGACTTTATGCTAATGCTGGCAGAAATGAGATCACTGCACCCTTCTCGCTTACGGTGTTTCATGTTCAGAAGAACTCAGTGGTTGCAACTAAGTTTTAGGGGAAAAAAATGTTTTTCTAGCATTCATTTTTATCCCTGCAAAGATACATGTGAAGAGCATGTAGGCCTGACCACCTGGCTTAAATGTTTGCCTTTCCTAACTAGTAGTTAGATTGACTTCACATTTTGATCTTTCATAGAAATGTGTTTTTTTAAATTATTTTGGAATAATACTTTTACCCCAACTGGATAGGAAAAAGGATTCCTTTTTTAGACAACCATGTGTACATCTCTGATTTTTAGCTAATATTTCAGGTTATTACTATTCACATACATTCTGGAAAATGAGAAGGAATGGTTAATAAACCTTGTATATTTGATTTTGTGTTCACAGAAGGTAGAACTATAGGGTGTAGTTTGATCATTGTGCAAGAGATTTGGGCTTTTATAAACTAATATATGTGAATCACAACTTTCCACAGTAACTGTGAGAGATGTGCTTATGGTAAAATCAAAGTAAAATATGCTAGGAAACTGGTTGGGCTTTCTCCTTGCATTCCTAATGGACTGGCAAACTGCCAGTAGAACCCAAACTTTGCATTTCATTACAAAGGAACAAATAATAGACTGCAGAGTTTCCAAATTGCTTCATGTGTAGAATGGCAATACCAGGAACATGGTACCACAGGAAATAATTAATTATTTATTAAGTTAATAATTAATTATTTGAGATCCTTAAATCAAAGTTGCTGAAATAATCACCAAAATTTCCAGTATTCGAAAACATTAAAAAAACTCAGAATTTTTCCCTCAAAAGTGTTACACCTGTGCGGTTTGTGTTTTAGAACAGCCTTATTTCCTGTATTTCAAGAGGCAGTAATGGGTTTGACATATTTTTCAGTGGAAATAAGTAATTAAGGTTCAATAACACTGATATTTTTTTGAGGTTGGCTGTTATTCTGACTTTTTAATTCCCATTGGCTGTTTTCATGCAAATGTCACTGCAAACAAAATTTAACTGTATAAGAAACTTCACTAAAGCTAAAATTAAAGTGGCTGTAGGACGAAGCTTTAATTGGTAAATAGTGAAGTGCATGATAATTACAAATCAAAAACATTTACAGAACTAGAGAGAGCATAGTGTTGCATAGAATGTAGCACATGATTCTGTACCTTTAAACCATGTGCAACTTCTTTTAAATACTGGGGGTTTTTAATAAAACTGCTCTATCAGATTCTGAAATGATTTATCAGTTCAGTATTGGACTCTTGAAGAGAATGTGAATGTTTATTTTCTATAAATTTGGTCAAAAATTGGAATACATCACTATAAAGGGCAAGCTGATGTATTCAGTGCTGTTTTACAAATTTGCCAGGCAATATAACCTATTCCCACAGACACAGATAACCAAGTCAGCAATACTGCAAGAAAGCCAGAGCTGACAAACATTCACAGCCAGGAAATGACAAGAAACATTTTCACACTTGACCCTTAATCACAGACATGCACATTTCAGTAACTACTGCCCTGGTACTGGTCAACAACATGGACCAACCAGCTGTAGGCCAGCATTTTTCTTTTTTTTAATTAAAACTTGGAAGAGCTGTAATAAAACTATTTCAAAGAGTGCAGGCATTTTTCTTATTTGTTTTGAACATTTTTCCTTTGATGAGTTTTGTCTCATTACATTTCATACCAGAAGTAACTTTTTATCCCTCCAGGCCAATGAAATGTTGTTCAGTGGAAGGAAGTTGACGGCGCAGGAAGCTTGTGCCAAAGGACTCGTCTCCCAAGTGTTCTGGCCGGGAACATTCACACAGGAAGTAATGGTTCGAATTAAAGAACTTGTCACATGTAATTCAGTTGTAAGTTTCCTTTATCTTCTTGTATTTTTATGATTACATGAATAAGAATTAATCTAAGTAGTATTAGATTGCATCTTTTTGTCCTTTAAAAAAAAAAAAACTAAAGGAGCCTTTTCATGAAACAAGAACTGCATTATAGTACAGCAGTGGTTTTTGACTAATTTTTGTGTATCTTTATGGTTTGGAGTGTTTTAGGATTCTTTTTATAGTTTCTACCTGACTCTTCCTTACTACAGTGTACTGTGGCATATGATAAGGAACATAAAGCAGCATTGGATTTTTACACTGTAATTTGGTATTAGCAGAGTTGCTGAAGCCCAGCTTAGTCTAACTGACAATATAAACAGTTGCTCTAACACCTGCAGAAAAACAGAAATCTTGAGTTGTAATTTAAATTACCAAGGAAAAAAATACAGTCTTTGACATAATGCTGGACTTTGTGTAAATAATAAAACTCAGTGGTTGTGTGCACTACTGGCAGTTGCACAAGATAGTATCTAAGAGTGGTAATTTTAACTTTCTTACAAGAAAAGGTGCAGTGCAAATTAACTGTTCTGTGCATTAGAAAATTTGGATTTTAAAAGCAAATTATTCATTTTCTAAACAAAAAAAAAAAAAAAAAAAAAACCAAATGAAATTTTTTTTCAGTGGATTTTAAGTGCTCAAGAAATCAAGATCTGCCGAGTTTTTCGGGCAATTTGGGATAAAACTGTTATGATTGGCTTTCACCAATATGGACTTGCACTTTTCTGTAGTTGTAAAACCATATTTTTTTTTCATAGTTATTTTATGATTTTCATTATCTTCACACTTTCATGCACTTTTAAATTGTACTGGTATAAGGTAAAGGAAATTTTGTGTGATGCTACAAGAAAGATGACTATGAGAAACATTCCTTATAGTCGTAGTATGTCCATGAATTGATAAGCTTAAGTTGATAATCAGCTTCAGGATTTGTCCTTACAAACCTGTTACCTGCCCATAGAAGCACATGTTCTTAGGCAGTACTAACCCAACTCCCCCTTTTTTAATTCTGGCCTAGGTACTTGAAGAATCCAAAGCTTTAGTACGTAACATCATGAAGGTGGACTTGGAACAAGCAAACGAAAAGGAGTGTGAAGTTTTGAAGAAAATCTGGGGCTCAGCACAAGGGATGGACTCAATGTTAAAATATCTGCAGAACAGAATTGATGAATTCTGATGAGATGCCCATTGACACTGGAATTGTATTTCTTGGACATCAGGGCAAACAAAAGATGCCCATTTAAAAAAACCTTATATAAACTAACCCCTTGCTCAGCTTGGGAACAGGAGTGGACACACACCCCCTCCCCTTTTATTGTCAAGGGGTTTAAAAGTACTGTATCACTTAAATTTGAACAAAACTCCTTTCTCCCTGATTGTTACATGCAGATATATACACACACAAGTGTATGTGTGTGCATGTATCTATATATGTCTTTTATATATATATATATATAAATGTAATATGTGTGAGAGTGTGTATGTAGACACACACACACAAGCTAAAAAATGATAGAGTGCACTACCAAACATCTCTTTAAAAGCTCTAGTTTTTGTTATCTTTGGCTAGTACTGTATCAAATAGAGAATGAATTAAAAAGTGAATGGTGTTGCATTATTTTCTGTGTGGCAGGGAAGTCTGGAATAATGCTTTTCTTTTTCATGAGAATACAGAACTGAAACGGGTATTAGCCAGCCCTTGCTTTCTCTGTCCAACAAGTCAGCTTAGAGAAAAGGCATTGTCTCAGAAGAAGGTTGAAATACCTCAAGTCACAAACATTCTAAAATTTTGGGGCAAATAAACCCTACTATGCTTAAATCACACATATCCCCAAAAAGAGAGTGTGCTCAGGATTAATGCTAAGGAAACACTCTCTTATTTTTTGGGGGGGAGGTATAGAGGGGTGGGAGGAAGGGGCAGGAATATGTCTGATTCTTATCCAGACAGCATGAAGAAACCACTGTCTCTTAGGGAAAGGGAATGAGGGAGAGCCAGAGGGAAATGGAAGGGGGAAGGAAAACAAAACCAACACAAAAGCTTGTTTTGCAGTATTAGTGAATCACTGAATATCTTATGTATGAATATCCTAAGTTATAAGTTAGTTTTAGTGGGTTTTTAAAAATCCTCTCTGGGTTGTTCTTTTTTGTTTGGTTTTTTTTTTTTGTTTGTTTGTTTATTTGGGGTTTTTTTTTAATAACTAACTAAGTGCTTCTGTTGCTGGGTGAAAATACTACTTTATATACAGTTTGGGTTTTGTTTTTGGTTCTTTTTTCGTATTTGCTGGTTTAATTGATGTATTACACCAAAAATGCATTTTATGTTCATAAATTTTAGGTTCACTTAGAATATATTATTTAATAAGTTAAAATTCTTTTGGCACACTATTAAGTAAAAAAAAAAACCTTTAAAAAAAAAACTACCTTATATTAGATGTTTAATGTTCTTTGTCTATGCTTTTTTTATTATTTGAAATATACACTATATGCAGTATGGTGTAAAAGAGTGCCCTGTGTAAATAGACCTATTTTGCATTCCTTTCAGGAGTGGTTATTGATTCCTGACTGCAGATATCTATTATTACTTGGGTATCTGTGCTTGCAATCTTATTGAATGTATTATGAAGAATGAAAAAGAAATCAAACCTTATTTTTGTACAGTTTTGAACTTTTTACTTGGAACTGACCCACCTCCCCTTCCCAGTGGAGAGCTGTACAGTGTGTAAATCTGCCTTTACCTTGGATTGGTACAGTATTTTTGCATCTGTGGGACCTACTTCTTTGTTCTAGTAGTTTGAACTATATATAAACTGTACAATCTGTAAAGTTTTTATAGAATAAATATTCAGCTGTGAAAACTGGTTAAATAAAACTAATATTTCTTAACACATTTTAAATGTAGTTCTCTCAGAGAGTTGTCTTTTTCAAAGACATTTCCATTCTAATTTTAAAGTAAACTTGCTGAAACAGATCTTGTAAATTAGAGGCTTTAATATTTATGTTTTATTTTGTTTAAAAAACTCTTCATTTCCTTCAGATTAAAACTTGAAAATGTATTGGTGCAAATTTTACAGAAGTTTTCTCTTACAGGAGTTAGATGGGGAAAGAAGAGAGGGAGTTATTCTACTTTTAATTATTTTGTTAAAGTTCGTATGAATGTTCAGTAAATGTTTGTTTACAATCTCTTAAAAATAGACTGTTTTCCTTACAATAGTGGGGTTAAGTTAACTTGTTAGAATTCCTTGGGTAAATTTGATTTCAGTGAAAAGGAGGAGAAAAGATACCTTTACCTACAAGTTCTGTAATGTTGTACACTCTACTCCTTGTGGAGTTTGACTCCAATTTATATAAAAATCCCTTTTCTGGCACTTCTATGGGCATAGTGTTCATATATATATATATCAGCTGGGGGGTTATTTATGCTTTCTTTAAACATGAAAGAACTGTTACAGTGAAGACATTTAGAATTAAATGAATTGAAGGTACAGGCAGTTCAACTGAAAAAATGATTCTGCTTCATTCATTTTTTTTGTGTTGCTATCAGCTTCCTACACTTTGCATGATAAAATGTGAATAAGTTGGTGACTGTGTAAATTCCTGTCTGACTGGAAAAAGTCCTTCATTTAGGCCACTTCCTGTACACTGTCAGTAACTAACTTGGCACTGTTAACAAATTGTGTTCTCAAGCATAAATATTGCATACCTTTTGTCCATACACTGGACTGCAGGAATACTGTTTCTTCAGGAAAAGACTGTCCTCTTCTTTTCAGGATGGGTCAGTAAATATCTTTTGATGTGTGTGAAGGCTACAGTCAAGTCTAGTTCAGTCTCTGCAAAGCCATAATGGAACAAAGACAGGAACATTATAGACCTCTAATAACAAACCTGAGAGATCATAAAAAGTGACTTAAGACATTTTTAAAATGAGTGTTTACAAGGCTTTTCTTCACAGAAGAGACAGGTTTTTGTCAAGCCTGACTCATTGCTGATGCTTGTACTGCTCTACATAAATTTGCAGTACTGCATAGACTACCTAACCTGAAGCATCTCTGATGAATTAATCCAGCCATGGTCACAAAGGTTCTCCCAGGCATGGGAAAACTGTGGAGCCAACATTACTTCTAAAGCTTCATGTTTGGAGTCACAGCCTCCCAGAAGTACTGGTACATCAAAATGGCTCTTCTGCGTTAATTCTAGTGTGAATCTGGAGGATTTTGGAGCAGCACAAATTGTTAAACCCAGGTGCAGTACAAGAATATAGAAAGAGTATCTTTCTAAATGATGCTTGAGAGAACTTCCATTGGGTTGTTGGGTTTTTTTAAACAAAAACTTTCCTGGCTTTTCCTTCTTCAGGCATGAAGGCAAGTCTCCTGTTTGGGTGCCAGTGTCTAGTCACTAGCTAGTAGAATTAGGAATAATGGTATTGGAATATAAAATTCAGCCAGTTTTAGTCTTGCTCATTCCTGATCCCTGTGTCTCCTGCCAAGACTATCCATTATCCTGATTGTATCACTACTACATGATTTTCTAAATTCCTTAGGGAGCATAGAGACAACCTGTGAGGCAGCTGGCTGTGTTGGTGCTGAAATTTAAAAGTAGCACAGAAGCCTTGATAATCCAGTGTGGGAGTCCTTCCAGCACATTCAAGTTCTCTTTCTGAAATAGGCAACAGCCCAGGCACTACCCAAACCAGCAAACTGATGAACATTGGCCACTGGACTGCACTAAACACTAAGGCCTTCCCCACAGAAGTTCTATCACATTCAAGTTTATTTTTGGAGGTAAATAAGAGAGATTTTCTCCTGCTGAGGAAAGATTAGCAGAGACCCTTAGGCTGAATGTACTTGGAGCTGTTTGAAAGGCACCTGTGTGCACTTAATCCCATTTTCTGCTGATATGTTGCTTTGAGCAAAAATAGAAAACAGAGTGAGGTCTTAACTCTGGGTAAACTAAACCACAACAAGAAGTATTTTAGGGTAATCTGAAGATCCAAAGCTGCCGGTAGATTTATTTCTTTGTTCAAACTCCCTAATTTGCATGAGTCTTGCATTTGAAAGAGTTTCTCTGAGCAAGTCCTCTACTGGATTCACAACATTGCTAAGACGCTTCTCTGTACTTTAGAAGCTGCACCATTATCATTCTGGAAAAAAAGGTTCAGGGGAATTAAAGTACCTGTTTAGGTGGGATTCATTTCTTGAAGTCAGGGATACTTGAAAAGAATAGAAAAAACATGAAATACTGAGCTATAAATTGCATAACTCTATTCTGATAAAGTTCATACTTTAGCCAAACAGTGGATAAAATAGGACTTCAGCGAGCTAGGGAATGAGGCAGCAAACAAAAAATTTCTGCTCAAACGGACAGGTCAAACTTACTTCAATAAATGGAGCCAATATTCTACCTGGCTTTGTTGCTGGAAATTAAGGCACTTCCACATTCATCTGGGACATGACAAGTATGCTTCTGGGAGTATGAGGAGAGAGTAGGAGGGAGGAAATGGCTCAACTCAATTACAGTTTGCCACATGATTTTCCATCCTAAGGAACTGCCAGTAGCTGTCAACACAGACTGTTACAGAGCTTGCAACAGAGTCGGAGTTGGCAACCTTCAGTCATGCAGCATGGGAGCTCAGTTCTACTGGAAATGGCACACTGGTCAATTTGCCTTTCCAAGGAAAGAAGAATCTGGAAGGAGAGCACCTGTATAGTACAAAATCACCATGGTCCTGCCTTGTACTGCCCCTCAGATTTCTCTAGAAGATAGTTCACTCACAGGTCCTTGTGTTTTCTTTCCCTACCCGGTGGGAGGGGATATGACTGACAAAGTCACACACCAGGCTTCCTAACAAGCAAACCCCAAATACAATTATCT
Source organism: Rhipidura dahli (assembly GCA_013399225.1). Taxonomy (NCBI): domain Eukaryota; kingdom Metazoa; phylum Chordata; class Aves; order Passeriformes; family Rhipiduridae; genus Rhipidura; species Rhipidura dahli. The sequence goes on along the minus strand of VXAC01005917.1, from coordinate 452,501 downwards.
CTTGAGCTACTCACAGGATGGAAAGTGGGTTGATGGGTGAAGATACTGAGGTGTAATGCAAAATGAGATGATGGTGATGAAATTCTGGTCCTCCTCATCCCTTCTGCACAGGGGAAAACACAACAAATAAGCAGAACTAGAAACCACCAAAGAACCAGTGTGTAGGAAGTAAAAGGAACTATAGGAAGAAGCAAAGGACTGTCAGCCATTCTCCCTTAAGTCCTCGTTCTTATTGTGCTCAGTTCTGGAATCAACAAGAGCACCACGCAGACGTACACCCATTCCCCCACATCTGAAGGACATTATCAGTAGCTGTGTCTAAACTCAGATTTTGAGTCTCAAGCCCTGGTCCTCATAGGGGACTTCAACCACCCTGATTCCAGCTCCTGGAAGGACAACACAGAGAAGGGAAGGCTCAGGCAGGCTCCCATCCATGTAAATAAACATCTGCCAGGCAGTACAAAGAGGATGGAGCTGGGCTCGTTCCAGTGGTGCCCTGTGACTGCAGCACCGGGGCAGTGGGCACACACTGAAACACAGGAGGCTGCCTCTGAACAGCAGGGAACACTTCCTGAATGGCAGGCTGATTGAGCACTGGCACAGGTTGCCTAGAGAGGCTGTGGAGTCTCCATCCTGGTACCTGAACTTCTGATTATGGGCCTGGGTAGACAGCTCATGGTGGTCCAGCTTGAGCAGGGGTGGGAGGGACCAGATGATTGCCAGAGATACCTTCCAACTTCTGTCATGCTGTGGAAAAAAACCAAATGCCAACCTGCAATCATTTTCCAATTCTCCAGTCATCACCACAAACTTCCTTTCTGGCTTGGACTGCAGGGTCATCAAGATCATCAAGCTCTGCAGCATTGCAGGCTTTAGTCTTTGAGAATCCAACTTCTGCTGGATGATACCATAGCACCCAGAACAGGCATAAGTACAGCTCTACTCATGGGAGTGAGCTCACCTCATTTCAGCTAAAACAGGGGTCATCTTTTACCCTGCCTTGAAAAAGAAATTTATTTCTTCTAGGATAAACAGGATTGCAATACTTAACCAAAACAAATACAAGCCTTACACCTGAAACATTGCTTTGGCCTCAGCAACTCCTTGAAATTTTGCATTTTCTTCCAAATTCTGCCTCAATCAACAAAACTGAACAGTTACCCAGCCATGGCAGTCATGCTGAAGCAGACCACCCAAGCAGAAGCAGGTGGTGTGAGCCTTTAGGACCACTGTAATGTTCTGTACCATGTCATGGGTACAACTTACTGGACACCCACTGTAGAGCAACTGTGCAACTCTGCAGGGTGAGAAATCAACTCATAATGCTCTAATAAACTGGTATTTCCTTGAGGCTGCTTTCTAAGACTCATAACCCTCTCCAGCGAAATATTCTGACTGCCAGACAAATCTCTACCTTTTGTCTCAGTAGGAAAAGGCACTTGCTGAAGCCACCCCCAAAGTCACGTGCTGAGTAAACACGGCTGCTGACCATAGGCAACTTTTGTGAAATAAGATGTTGCTCCTTACAAATACAAAGTTTTTGGAATTCACTGAGCTTGTCAAGTTGGGCTGAGATCTTTAACCAAACAGTATTACTAAAAAAAAAAATCAAAACAAACCTAAAAGCACCTGCTATGCCAGCAATAACCAAAAATAAATACTTCTAAAGAAATCATGCTTGCACTATATGATGTAAAGTAAAAATGCCAAAATCATATAATTTTCTTTCCATGTTCAAATGTTAAAAGATGTAATGTCCCCATATTACTTTCCTTCTTGCCACTGTACACACACACCCTCCTCTCCTGCCTTTATGCTCAGAAAAATTGGTGGGGATTTAAGCTGGAAACTTGATAAACCCAGAATTTACATGCTGGAAGCATTATTTTGGATGCTAAATACAGTTAACAAAATTAAAACAGTGCAAAGCTGGGAGTTCTTAAACTGAATGACCCCTTGAATCAAGGGGATCAAAATAAGAAAACAAAGGGAAGTCACTGTGGCCACTGGGAATTTTTCTGCTTTGTTCTTGGTAGGCTTCTCAGGACCAATCATGTCAAAATAAGATTCTGGAATTTTAACTTTGTTATCTCAAGAGCTGGGCTGTAACACCCACAGAACGATTTCTGAAGACAGTATTATGCTGTATCTAGGAATAACTGAAGTCACATTTTCATTTGTTAATGTTTGAAGGAATTACATGTTGGCAGAAAATTGCATTCTGCATGGAGATGAAACAAGTCCATGCATCCAAGGGAAGAGAAAGAAGAAGGTCAGGTCTCGACATCAATTTTCTTGAAGAAAAAGAAATGACACCAGCCAATCTGATGGAGGGACCAGGGGCAACAATTCCATAATCTTTTGGACATTTTGGATAATCTCTTTCAGATCATAAGAACAGGTTTAGTTTGTCCTAGAATTGCAAACATCTGAAGTAATTTATATTAGTCTGTGAGGCAGCACAATTGGTTCCAATGCCTTCAACAGAAGATCTTTGCAAATTGTTAATCCTAATGATACAAAGCAGGAAATTTGGAAATCCCTCACAACCCATTTTTGATAATAAACTCTTAAAAAATAATTCAGATCCCTGATCATTCTTAAAGGTCCTGGCAGAAGGAGAGAGGCCACTGCATTTAATACAGTTCAGGTTCCCTTACAGTGGACACCCCATGGTGAAGACAATTGCACTTTTCCACATTGACTCACTTTTACATTCTGCTACAGGTTTAGATGTCATAGCTCAGCAAACAGGTTTTTCACAGATATTAAACAGTTTAAACATAATTGGTTAAAAACTTAGTTTTCAATGAGGAAAAGAAAAAGCAGTAAGTGCACAAGAATGATATTAATGAGGTACCTCAAAACCTGAAAATAAGGGAGGAAATCTGTGGTTAGCCTATGTTTAAAATGCCATTCAGCTCCCTCACTGCGCTCCCTAGCAGCAGGACAGGTCCACCCAATGCTCCCATGGCAAGTTAATGCTTTGGGAGCAAAACTCACTGAACAAGAGATGTGGCACATCTCCTTTTGGATAGCTCTTGACACACAGGCATTAAAACTACAGTTTTGCCAGTTAGCTGGGAAAGGACTGGAGAGAATGGCCTCAAGTTGTGCCACGGGAGGTTTAGGTTGGGTATTAAAAGGTTTTCATCCAGAGGGTGTTTGGGCACTGGAACAGGCTCCCCAGGGCAGTGGTCACAGCTCCAGCCTGACAGAGCTCAAGAAGTGTTTGGACAATGCTCAAGTTCCCTCATGGACACTATCTGGCCAGCACTACAAAACAACTCGACACACCATCATTATTTCCCCATCTCTGATGTTCCTGGAGCCCCTGTACGTTCATCCTGATGAGGAAGAGCACCTTCCAGTGTGCCGTGCCTGGGCTGCTGCCGCTGCCGCCCTTGACCCCGCAGATCCCTGCTGATAAAGGAGCAGAGAGCAGCGCTGCTCAGGGCACACATTCACCCCATCTCCCCACCAGCTCAAGGCACTATCAGCACCTCACAGGCTTGATCCCAGCTCACACCAGCAATGAGAAACTGCACCTTCCAGCGTGCTCTCCCTGATAACCAAGGCCACCCACACCTACACCTGGCCTTGAAAGGAGTTATCCAGGAGCCTGACAGAAGTGGCTCGTTCCTTCTGCAGACCGTGGGGCCAGAGGAGTGCAGTAAATGCTGCCCTACCCCAGGCACCCTCAGACTGTGGCATTTGCAGCCCAAAAGCTGCTGGGTGTCCAACATCTGCTGCCAGCTCTTTCTCCTTGACTCATGTTTTGTGGAGGGGCATCAAAATACCTTGGAAGCATTCGCTGCCCAGCTGCCACAGAAACAGCGTGGTCATAAACAAGGAGTGATGCAAACACCAAAGCCTCTCGGCCTTCCAATTCAAAATATATTTAGAAATTCTGTTCTGAATGATAAAATTTAAAAACCCAGAGCACTGTGGGTCTCCTAGCAGCAAGACCTGGCTTTGTAGGTTGAGGATTTGATGCTGTGGAGTGACGCTCTGACCTGTTGCTGCCTCTGATAGGATGACATTTATCAGGGAGCTGGAGAGCCTCTGCAACTCTGTGTCTCTGTGGGAACCCCTAAGGGGAAAATCAGGGTCTCCTCAGAACTGACAGGAAAATCTAAGACTTCCTTGAAGAAGAAAAGAAGCAAGGCAGAAGAAATCCGAGGGAAGAAGTGGAACTATTCCTAACAATCATGGTAATTGCAGTTTTGTAAGTTAGGCTGGCTGGGTGCCCAGAATGGGTAAAAAAGCCCCAAACCAGTTTAACTGACAGGCATATAACCATTTGCACAGCCCTGCAGCAAAGCAAAATGACCTCCAGCTTCTCGAAAACCTTAGTTATAGATTTTCCCTCATACCTACTTTTTTAATTTGAGCAAATTAATGAACCTGAGCTTTAAGACAGTAGTAAAATTTGATGTTTCTGACAGTAACCATGAGATTCAGACATATAACTGTCAGTAAAAATAAACAGGAAATAAATCTTGCTTAAATTTTTAAAATCCCTTATTTAAAATGTGTTTACAATACATAACAAGCCAACTACACACACACACAATGCATATTCAGTAGTCAAATGTATATTCTGCATTGATAACTTACCCAATAAGTTTACAGGATTTTGCCCATTTTAAGAATTTCAGCCACATTTTTGTCTCTCCTTTTTTTTTTTTTTAAAAAAGGTTTCACTAACAAGCCACCCAATTACCTTTGTACCATGACAATTTACTCTCACTTTCATCCCCTTCCACAATGTCCTACAGCTGCTGCAGTACAATTTCTGAACTCAACACTTGTGAAAATAAGAAACATTCACAAAACTGCAGACCAGGGCCTCCTGGCACAGCTTCAGAAGCTTCACTTTAAAGCTTCTTGGTGCAAGATTATATATGATGGGGAAACTTTCAGTAGGGATTCTGGTAACTCTAGAGGCACCCTCCCTGATGTCCCCTGTGGTAAACCAAAAACCTTAATTTTTATTTTAAACAGAAAGTGGAACAGTGGAATTATTTTGGACTGTTATTTGATCTGCACAGGGTTTTCCTGCCTGGGAGGAGTTAATCCACACAGTAGCTTTCTTTCTTTAGCAGGAACTTCACATCCCCTGATTGAATCATACAAAATATAGAATTATAAGAAATGGTGTCCCTGAGGTTTACTGAGGGAAGAGGCAGGAGCCACATGAAACAGAAGCCCCTGTAAGGCTGGGCACTGTGTTCTTCCTCATCTTTTGGATCAGTATAGTATCTGCCCACGTGTTTAACACCCTTCATCCCTCTCTGCTGTGCTCCCTTTGTCCAACCACCCTTGAAGCAGAACTTCACCAATACTCAGAGCAGCTTTTGACAAGAACATGTAAGCCCTTTCCCAGCTGAAGAGGCCAGCAATATCTGGAAAAGGAACATGTGTGCTGGAGGAAGCCTGGCACTTTTACAGTTTGACCTCACCAGAGCTGTTACCACACAACATCAGAGAAACTGCAACATTTAGGCTCTAAATTTCCCATTCACCCTGACGTGAAGTAGGCCTTGACCCCTGTTGGCTACAATCTGCCCAAAATTATATTTACTACCTAATTTTAATAAGTTTATCTTTCCTAATAATCATTTTGTACCAGGAGAGAATAAGCAGTCTCTCAGAATCTGGTTCCTTCCTTGGGCCTTTGTAATATACTGGTTTCTCAGCCCTTGATGCCAGCTCCCCACATGCTCAGAATGACATAAATCACAATTTTATCTAATCAGCCCCCTTTCTAATAAAAAGAAAGCCCACTTCTCTCCTAGCATTATGTCAGTATTCATCTTTGAAGTCCCCTGGAGCTGCATCCGATTCACACCAGAATGACTGGAGCACAATCTTTTGGTTGCCTTTATTCAGATCCTTTAGTCTGTTTTGCTGTTATCCATCTTTCCCACAAACCCAACTCGATGCCTGCTAGCACAATGCACAGTACCCTGGCTCAAGGCTCGCTGTTTCTGCTGCTCTGGACACGTCTCTTTCCCTGCCCCCCAGCATCTCCGTGCTTTATTTATTCTGCTGACTTGTGCCAAATGCTGAAGTCACAGTCTGAGTTTTCAGTTAACTCATATCCCTAGCTCTTTTCCCTATTCTTATTGCCTTTCCTCACAAGCATTATCAAGTTTGAATAGCTCAGTCTTTTTCATACCTGCCATATATTTACACAATGGACAACTGTGGTTTATTTTCCTTTGCCCCCTTCTCATGAAAACCTGGCAGCTCACAGTGCTCCATCCTTGTGCATTTGCATATCACCTGGGATGATCTGGACCTCACAGCGACATGGGGGTTAAGAAATATGAAGCTTATTTTGGCTCTGTTGTGATTCTGAATCCTAGCAGCCAACTTGCCTCTTTCAAAATGTCATTTTTCAACAAAACCCACAGGGCTTTTAGACTCTAATTCATCCCAAAAATACATGCAGATGAACAGGCTCCAGCCAGCTCTCCCTTGCCATGAAGCCAACACGCTAATAGAGCTCCATCTTTGCTTTCAAACTCCTCATGACAGGGTAATTAACTTAATAGTCCAGACTTCTCTTGGGTCAGCTTCAATTCCCTTCCCAAAAAACTTGCCCAGGCTCTTGACAGTATCTTGAAACTGGTTTTCACTGTCTCACACTGTTACTGTTCTTAACAGTCTGTTTCAGGATTTTCCCATGTCCCAGCCTTTTCCATCACCAAGGCAAGCCAGGGACTAATGGGAGAGAAGAAAAACAAGGAGTGATGGATCCCCTCAGTAATTCCCCAATACCTCCAGAACCAGTAAAGAGGGCATTCTGCTGCTGGCAGCAACACCCTCAAAACATCCAACTGCAGCACTGTGGGGCAAGGACAACATTTCTGATCATTCTTTAAAAAGGCCAATCAAGTGTGAAAGCATTGGCTTGGGTGAAACACTCTGCAGTGCATTAACCTCTTCTCCAGCCTCCCTTTTCTAGCAACAGCAAAATCTTTCGTGCAGCTTTGCTACTCTTCTCCATGACTTTTTTTTTGTTTTTTGAAGGAAACACTGGAAGGCAAAATTATCTGGTTTTACACGTTAGTACAGCATTTGACATGATGCCTCTAGCAGGCTATAGCATTTCATGTTCATTATGAAAACTGGCTAGAATATTGGGCAAAGTGCTCAGAAGTTGCACCATTTTGCTCTGAATGTGCTACTACCCGTAGTGAATCCTTCACTGAGAACATCCAGAAGTTCATGCAGCAAGGGTTTAGACAGCAGGAATAAAGTTTATACCCTCTGCAATAAAACTGACTGTACTAATTTCAAATTACAGACACAAGAGTCATCTGTGAAGGTCAAAACACAAAACAAAAAAAAAAAAAAGGCAAACTGAAGATGAATGAAGTCAAGAGAAAGTGAAGTCCACAAGAAGCTGCTACTTATTTATATTTCTAAATGGAAACAGGCTTCTTTGAAAAATCTGATTCCAGACAAATAAGTCCTTACTCAGGGTCCCACAGAAGAATTCAGAGCTGATGAGAGGTCTCAGCTTTAGGGGCCACTGTCACCAGATGATGACTGCCACCCACAGCAGTACTTATAAGTCTGCATGCTTGCAGGGGGAATAACAAAAACATTTAAATGCCTTTCATGGGCAATTATCAACAGGCTTTTGTTCTTGCCATAGTTGTACAAGAAACCAAAAGAGTTTGTGCAACACAGCTTCTTGATTTTTTTTGCACAGATTCTTGTATTTGTAGATTTTCTCTTAGAACAGGACAGTATCTCATCTCATTTGATTGTGAATGGAATAAACTTAAACGTGCTTGAAGGTATTTGGCATTGTAATCTATTTGTTTGTTAGGAAGAAAAAACCCAGGCTCTTACCAAATTCAAGACACTGTGGAAGAACCTGGGAGTTGTTTATGCACACTGCAATCGACTATCTAAACATCCTGTTCTCTTGTGACCACAAGACTTTCAGATTGTTTGGAGATGAGTTTGGAGAGAAACACATCAGAGCCTCATCTTATGCCTGGAAAATACTGTATATCTTTCTAGACTATTACATGAAAGATTCAAGGCAATATTTTTCATGTTAAGTGTATGTCCAAGGCCAATTTCTAAATTCATTTTCTTCTTTATCCTTTTAGACTTTTTTTTGCTGGAATTGCATTCAGAGGTAAAAAGGGGGCCAACCACAATCCTTTTAGAGTAGTAAAACCTTCAAATACCTGAAGTACTTCTACCATGTCCTCACAAGTTACAGGGACAAGCACCCATGACATTTTGGACAAAGTCTGGTTCAAGAAACCATTTCTGTGTTTTTGAAAAAGCTTCAGCCAAACATCTATCATGTGTTACCGCTGCAGTTTTCAACTTTTAGAAACAGATGTCAGTGAATCCAGGAGGACCTGAACTTCCTGAACCAACTCACCAATGCATACTGGAGTAAGACAAGAAAAAGCTGTTCCAGACTATGAAGCACCAAAGCAGCCCTGAGTGGGGCAGGCCTACATTCTGACAGTCATGTTAAAGACATTTTCTTCACAGCTCACTACCCTAGAGGTCCTCAGCATGTGATTCACTTGATCAAGCCACATGTTGGAGAAGAAACAGAGACAGCAGCATCTGGATCTAAAAACATCTCATGTTGAAACTTTGCAGCAACTTCAATCTGAGTCCCCAGAGAGGAAAAGTCAGCACAGATTGTCATTCACAACAGAAACCAATCTATAGAATAAAAATTGGCTTTTCCACTCGGTCTACCAACACCAGTGAAGAGTTTTGCCTAGAGCTTGTGTGCTTTCTTACATGGAAGTGTTATGGCTATGCTCCAAGCTCCCACTTCCATAGGAGCTATACGGGAGGTTCCCACAGTCAACAATACCTCGGGGACTTGAAAGAAAGCTACAGGAATTCTTCCTTATTTAAAAAAGCACTCACTTCTCTTCAAGGGAAGGCAGAAAGGAGAGAGGTTCCCATGCAAAGTAACAGGGCTGAGGTTGGGCTGGAAGCCCTTTTGAAGCCACATCTTATATCGCTTCCTGAAAACGTGTTAAATCCCTGCTGAATCTTGCCCCTCTAAATCTCCATTGCAAGGCACAGCTCTGATTTCACTCTAATTGAATGAGAGGCTTAATGTCTAAATGTTTTGAGCGTTGCTTGGGGAATAGCAAAGAAAGCCTGGCAGCAAGAAGTAGAGAAAAAGGAAAGAAAAAAATAAAGTCTCTGACCCTTTGAGAAATCAGGGAACCAAAAAAGCATCCTACTGATTCTGCAAAGTTTAAGGGACTTCTATCAAGAGGGATCAAAACTTGGCTCCTAAACCTCGTGTACAATCCCCAAAATAAAGGTCTGGCTGCTTCCCACTAAAGGCATCAATTATTGCCTAGGTCACATAGAACTGACATGCTTATAATGGTAGCCATAATTAATAGTGTTTCAACAAAACAATGCATGGGAATTTAGCCATGTCTCTCTGCTCGACTGAAAGCAAAGTCCTACAGCTAAAAACCCCAGCTTTCCTCTCAGGGAGAACAGAACAATGAATCTTGCTGCAGAGTGACATATTCCAGGCAATTACAAGAGCTGCAGACCTCAAAGCCACACTCTGAGCATGACTGGAACATAAATAGATTAGCAACTGCTAAGGACTGCTCTTCCTCCTGATTCACAAAGCATGTTCCCACTTCACTTTTGATACCCTTAATGATGCACGACCACTCTTTTAATAAGAAAATCCATTTCACATTTTTATAAATATCCCAAATGCTTCATGTTACCCTTAGTAACCCTTCATCCCTCTGTTCTCTGTGATGCTGCTGACTAAATGGAGCCACGGTTTTCCAGCACATTACAGCCTTACCTTGAGCAGAGTAAACCCCATCCCACTTCCTTCACTTACATCACCCTCCAGGCAGGTAGAGGAAAGATAGGACTCGTATTGCCCTGATATCCTGGCCAAAACTACCCTACTCTGATTAGCAGTCTTCAGAGGAAAACAGATGTGGCAATCACCAATTCCAGGTTTACTTCCACAGAGGTAAATTCTGTGAACACTAAATGGTAACCTACAGCCCTCTCAGAGTGCTTTGTAAAACAAGTGGCTTCTTTGGGGCTGTTGCATTGAATGGGAAAGTGTCAGAGCAGCACAGAACTGCCGAGCTATTTGTAGTAGGTCACCCAGCAATTGGTTACCAGGGCTACAAGTAAAACCCAGAGGTCTCTATCACAGCTCTTCAGGCACCCTTCTCTTTCTATCTCAAACTGTCCTCACATCCTGTCCCATTGCCCCCAAAAAACCACGACCGACCCACACCCCCCGCCGCAATTTTCCACTTCCACCAGCACAGGCTGCAGTAGAATCCAAAAGAGCACTATAGTCCTTCACACTGCCTCCCAGCCAGCATAGGTAGCTCCTCACTACTCAGCACAGCCACTTTTCTGCACCCCTGCTCTGAGTGAAAGAGCAAATGCACTTTGTGGGGCTGGGTATCCAGCCTGAAGGCTGTCAATGCCATTGGGGAATTTATTGCCTACAAATAAGCACCACAGTGGTCTGCTTTCAAATTTCTGTAGGGACTGCTGCTTTTTCCAGATATAATCTGAGGCTGCTTATATAATTTTAAAGCCTTAGTTCATGGAACTTGCAAATGCAGACTCTGAATTGCTAAATGCCAGCTATTCCCACTGACCTTTAAGATCAATGCAGGCACAGAGGTTCCATGAGCCTCAGACTGTGATTCTGCAGTATTTAACATGAGATATGCAAGTCATGCCATCCTGTACAGCAGCACAGACATCAGTGACACCAGGAACACACCTCCACCTTTCTGTCAAATCAGTCACAAGTACATGATATGGCATTTAAGACAACTATGGGAAAGCAAATTATACCCAACAATCGCGAAGCTCAAAAATATGTGAGCACATTTAAATAATTTTATGGGGCTGCAACATCTTGTTCTGACACCAGAAGAGCTAAAGATGGATTTAGTATCTGATCAAAAAACAGGTACAAGGACCAATGTATCACTCCTGGATTTTGCATTAGCTCTGCAAAAGCTGACCACTTAAATTCTTCATTCCCTTCAATAACAAAGAAGAAAACTCTCTTTATAAACAATAAGCGGTGTTGCCCAAATGATAGAGTAGTGCCGAGTTCATTAAGAATTTTATTCCATGCCAAAAAACAAAAACTTTCGAAAATGGCCATGGAATAGCACTAACTTCCTGTAGAGCCTCAAGATAAAGCCTTTTAAAAATGCATGCTCCTTCTGGCAGCACTGAATAGGGCTAAAAACTTCAATAGTGACAAAATTGGAAATACTTGCCTTCATGATAAACCAATAAATGTGCTGTTATTCAACAGTAGCCATGCAATAAAAGTTAGTCCCTTTGCATCCTCTGAAACCCTACTGATACATGATGCAGAAAGGCTTTTGGGATCTATAGAACCTGGACATCTGCGTTAAGCATTAATCCATTAAAATGTTTATCTATATTTTACAGCGGGGTGGGGAGGGCGCTGAAGACCCTATACCATTGCGTAGAACATTCTTCAATTACCCAAGTCAAACACACCCATATTCTAATAATGAAATTGTTCTAAGAAAGCCAAATAAAAGAGACTTGCCTTAGTCAAGGCACCCTGCACTTTGCTTTCTGGAAAGCTGAAAGCTGCTCAAGTTCACTTCAGCTCCCTCTTTTTGGTCCTGTATACAGCTGCATTAGAAATAAGTATTGTTCAGTAGTGCTTGAAGCTACTTCCAAAGGTGAAACAGAGGCCACTGCTTTATAAGAAGTTGCCTTAGTTTGTAGCAGATATTTCTGAAGTCCTTGCTACTATTCAGAAGGTGGTGGTTATTTAATAGCCCATTAATTGAATTAGTCTCCAGTTTTGATCTTTAAACTCCACTCTGTGAATAAAAATTATTAAGAGAAACAGTTCAAGAATGTTGCAGTATATCTGCCATATTAAGACAGAGTCAATTGCATGCATTTATCTTTAATTAACAGCATCAGAGGAACTATAACCTAGTAGCTAGAGTACTGGACTAGATACAAAAAGCCTTCATTCTAATCCCAGATCAACCACTGGTTTGCTGTGCACCTCCCATGAGAGGGGGAAGAGAAACACCCCTCTCAGCTGTCCTTTTCCTTTCTGTCTTTTGTTTGCCTTACCATTATCTTTTTGTAGTAGCTGTGGCAGGGGCAGTCCCAGCATGAGCAAAACTCCACCCTGGCTCTGCAGTGTTGGGTGAGCAGCCCAGCTGCTAATTGCAATTAACAGCAACAACAACAAAATCCGACCTATCTCAAGACAGTTTTTAATTTTTGGCATTTCTTTAACACTCTATAACTTCTCTATAAACCAAAAAGAGGCAGCCTGTAGCAAGGAATAATAAAATCACACAAAATTACTTCCAACAAGAACATTATGGTCCATCTTTGTGAAATCTTCCTTACTCCCATAATTGCTATGCAAACCCCAGGCTAATGATGCATGAACTTGGCTTTATTTCCAGTCATCCAGGTTTACATAGCCTCTCCAAAATGGATATTTCCCAGTAAATGACAGCATGATGCAGCCAGAACAGAGTTTATACTTCTCTTTCATTAAGCTCTGTCACCTCCCTTTGATGAGCACAAGTTCTTGTCTTTCCAGCATTCCCTACACCTGTGCCAATCTTGCTGTTTTCCCTCTGCAATCACAGCAGCTCTGGAATCTGAGAAAGAAATTTCTTTTTCACTTCCTTACCTATAACTTTTCTCAGAGTCCCCCCATGCTGATATTCCCTTCCTCACACAACTGTACCATCACCACCACTGGTCTCCCACTCCTGCTAATGGGATGCACACCTCTATGGAATATGTACCTTTATTTTTCCAGACAGATTTCTAATTCAGGCAGCATTTGCAAACCAAAAAAGGCAGATATGTTCTATTTAGAGTGATTTTGTGTAACACATGCTGTCCAACTACCTCAACTTTTATCTTCCTTTGTCAACATGAAAGTTTGTCCTCTATTTGTTCTACACTCACCAATCTACGAATACACATGAACACTTAGTCAAACTTAGTGTGCCTGGAAAAGCACGTGGTCTTTGTGGCCCCTTTCCAGAGGGTTCTGCTACCCCCCAGTAACCTCTCAACAACATTTCCTCTCCATCAGAGGAAACATTTCATCTCCATCCAGCAGAGAGGCAGGACTGCACAGCTCAGTAGAAAAGCTGAGGTTAAAGCAGAGCAATTTCCTAGCTCTCAAGGAGTGGTTTTTCACTGTCTGTCCGCATTCCAGGACAACAAAACCTCTACTTCTCACACAACCAGCTTGCCTCAGGCTTGTCTCTGCATTCAGATATTTGGCTCTCCTTCCCCATGCTAGATAAAACACTCCCCAGAGGCAAAATTTTTCAGTAAGCACTTCGTCGCCTTTGATCTCAGAAGCAGCTGGTACACAGCTGCTCCCCATTACTTTTGCAGCTCTCAGGAACCTTTTGCATTTTCCTGTCCTCCCCTCACAGGCAGGCACAAAGGGCAAGAACATCACCAGCAATTATCTTTCATTCTCAGGCAAGAACCTTTATCTCCGTGTTTCACGTGCCCTGCCCAACTCTTCCTTGAACTACTGCCCACCTGGCTCAGGCTCAGATCGTCCCTCCTAACGGGATCCCCAAAGGCGTGAGCAATGCCTTCCGACCCCTCCCCTCAGTAAGGGTCTCCTGCGTGCCTGGGAGTCTCCCGGGGAGACACAGTACTCCATCTGACTGTACAGATGGTAAAGAACAAGCTGCTGTACCTCATCCCTGGAAAAAAAAATTTTCTCTTGGGTTCAGTTTTTTGCAGGAGGTAAGATAGGATAGGAGTAAATTCCATCCTAGTTTTTCTTCTGTGCAAATACAAAATCCAGCAAGCACAGGAAAGCCTCTCTCCTTAGAGATGAGTGCACCACTGGGCCTTGCTAGGAAGCAGGGATCTGGTTAGCACAGAATCATCTCACAGCACCTAAGATTAGACCAACTGCAGTGCCTATTAACAGCAGGGGGTTTTTCAATTGTGCTTTTCAGAGTTTTAAAGAAAACAAGAGAAAGCTAGAAACCAACCCAGCATCTCAAGTTACAGGATTCAGTATTTTAATCCCTTCCTTAGCTGGAAAAGCCACTTGCAGCCACCACCACCAGACAACTATGGACTGCAGGACAGCCACTACAACACTGAGCATTGAGAAATGCCTGCAGTCCATCGCCTATGCACACAGAAGGCAAAGGTAACTACTCACCAATCTGCTGAAATTTCCTTACACATCCACAGAAAAAGAAAAATTTACCTGAATTCACATGCTGAGGAGAACTGAGAGCTAAAATCCTTCTTCTCAGCTCGCCTTCCAGAACGATCTGGCTGAGGCAATCACTGCATACCCAGCAGCACCTCTGCAGCAACCGCTCCATCAAGGAGCCCAACCTGCTCTTGCAACCAAGCGCTCATTAGAAAAATCACTTCACCTGCTGCCACTTCAGAGTCAAGTCCCACAGCTGCTTTTGGAATCACTATGGGAAGCAAACCCACCCACACAATATTCTTAATTCTGGGTGGCATTTTTTCTCCACAAGCAATATATATTACACTTGTTTTTATGCCTGCATACACATTGTTGAGGAAAAGGTTTTACTACAATCTGGAAGAAAGATGATCACATTCACTGGGCCTACAGTTAGTAGCTCTGAAGCTACAAGCTTCAATTAAAAAAAAAAAATTGGGATTTTAAACTCAGTATTAGAATTTCTGCTGCAAGTGTAGCTTCCAGGAAAGCTCAAGTAAAAACTCGACCTTCTGGTCAAGAGGAAAAAGGAAGATACTTCTTGTTACTAGTTTCTTTTGTGAAAGCCCACAATGCCCCAACAGACACTTTCAAAAGCAGACTAGCCAACATCTCAGGCCATTCACACTGATGCACAGCAACAACAAACAGTGCTTGAGTCAACCATGTTAAGTATTGACTAGCCATGTGCCAAGGCAAAAATTTTCCCAGACCCTTGTACCATTGTCTGTTCAGTTTGTGATTGTGTGAGTCTGTGTCTGTTCCTGGTAGACTTCTAGAAACTTCTCATGGCAGCAGGATTTTGAGAAACAATGTCATGATTTAAAACCTGTTTGCTGATTCATCAGAGTTGTGTTTGTAAGACACAACTTGACTAGCAAACTCAATTAGCAAAACTTGAGCAAAAAGGTTGTTAGTGGAGGTGTGTGATAGATAAACACCACCTGGTGAATCATCCAGCATGATTCTCCTCACTGAAGAGAAACAATAAAACAGATAAAAATAGAGTTCAGTTGCTTCCCATAGTCTTTCTGCTTTTTTGTGCCACTCACCTTGACACTTCCACTACAGATTTTCCCCAGTTTCCAGTACCAATCTCTCACTCCATCAAGTGAAAAACTTCAATTTTAGCACTGCATTGGTACTTTAATGATACGTACCCACTCCTTAAAATAAACCCCAAATCTTGCCTTGCCCAACCTGCCATCCCCCTTTCCATGGATTTCCACAGGAGTAGCCTGGATTCCTAATAGCTGCCTATGCTCTCAGCATTACCACTTACTGTTGAAGAAACCTGTTTCACATCAAGTGCATTGTTTGAGGGCATGTCCACAGCTTTCTTCCCAGAAATGTCTGCAGTAACATCACAGCAAGACTCAGCTCCATGAGTTGTTCTGTAAGCAAGAACCATACACTGCTTTTGAAAGTACAGATTGTGTCTGTGTGTGTGTGTAGGTCAATTTAAAAAGCAAACATCAGACTTTTGCATCACTGTCAGAAATATGCCTCTGATAACCAACTGTGATCTGCAAAATCAGTGAGGCAGGTCAGTAATCCTTCACTTATTCCATGTTTAATGGGTGCTTCTTCCATGGCCACACACCTTCTCCTCACCTTTATTCTCCTAGCCCCTACCAAATCATGGAGGACACATCTCCCCCTTTGATTTTTTTGCTAGCATGTAGGCTAAAATACCTTAAACAGGGATATGAAGGTTTTGCAGATCTTTAATGTAACACTCAATGCCAAAATGAGCTTTCCTGTCAAATATTTTAGCCAGCAATCTGTAAAGCTAACTTTCAAATTCCAAATTTGCTCCTGGAAAAGAAGACTACCTACAGCAAATTCCTAAGAAAAACTCTCAAAAACTTAACTTTTCCTAAAAGCTAAAATTTTGGAGTTTTTCAGAAGGCATTGCATGACAGTGAAGAAACAAAAATCCATTCCTTCCATTGGCAACAAATAACAAAAACATGTAATTAATCTTAGTATTTAATCTGTTACACAACTACTTGTATAAAAAATATTTTAATAATTTTCTGTCAGTAACAAGGGATTATTAGAGAAATTCTTCCATGGACATAGCTTTATGGAGGACAATCATCATGAGCCCCTACAGCCATCTGAAGCCAGTAGTCCAGATTTCTAAAAATGACAAAGTTGTACAAGTTCTCTCCTCCTTTGTGGAAACCATGTTCACTTTCTCTCCAGGAAACAGGGCTGTCTGCAAAGCCATGCACCGTTAAGGTCAGCCAATATGCCAGTTTTGGTTCACCAAAATAGCAACTGCAAGCAAGAAGAGAAGATAACCAGTGATTATAATGGAAAGGCAGCACATTCAAGTCTGCAGTATAAAGTAAAACAATCAAAGACACACTTTAGTGAAAATTTATCAACAGTTAAAAAACCCTGTTTAGTCCATAATAAATAATCTCAAAAGGAAATATTCTACCAGAATACATTGGGGAACAAAGTAAGATTGACTATCTATTATTCCTACTAAAGTAGGAATAATCCTGTTATAGTTTTATACATGGCAAGCCTGCAAGTTGAAGCAATTTGAAAATGTTCTAAAGTAGCAGTTCCGACTTTCCTACACTGTTTTTCAGAAAACAGAACATTTAGTGAGAACAATTGCTGTCAGGGAAGAAAAAAGACAATGGAGGAAGTAACATAGTCAGGCTATGCTTGACACAAATACTTTTACCACCAGAGAGGAAATAGATTATAAATAATCAAAGCCAAATATTATCCACTCCACATTTTAAAAGCGCAGGACTACAGTAGAGCCTCAGTTTCTTAGAAATTCAGATAAAAAACAAAGTCATGATTAGAACACAAATTCGAGGCATCCAAAATTATTACTTTTTCTATACTGATGTCAAGCTTCCAGCTCATTTCCTAATTAAAAAAAAAGTCTTCACTTATATATTTCGCTATTTACCTCCAACTTTTGTATTTCCCATACAAAAGTATTTTAAAATTATTTCAAACATTAAGAAGTGTTTGAGTACAAGAGTTTTAGTAATGTGCTCCTGTCAGCCCTTACCACAGCTGCTCCAATAACTGAATAATCTTCTCAGGAATTATAAAGCCTGTGATTGTGCACAAAAAGGCTTTTTCCACCACTGTGTTGGGCTCAGGGCAGCAATAAGTTGATAAGAAACTGGAGGATTTGTTGTCTCTGGAATTAAAAAAACAAACAATAAAGCAACTGAAATAAATATGCTTTAGGATGTCTTATGATTCAGAACTTGTACCAAACAAGTAGGATCTATGTATATCATCTAAATTAATTCCAAAGTAACTAATGACCAAGCAATCAATACAAAAGATCTCATGGTGCTGTGGGTTAACCCTGTAATCACCCAAACACCACACAGCTGCTTGCTCTCTCACTCCCACCTCGAACTGAAAGGGTAATGGGAGAAAATGCATGGGCTGAGATACAGACACATCAGTGAGCAAAGGAAAAGCTTCACATGAAAGCAAAACACACAAAGGAATTCATTTACTACTTCCCATGGGCAAGGAGATGTGCAGCCATCTCCAGGAAGGCAGGGCTTCTAACTGACTTGGGAAGACAAACACTGGAACTCTGAACATTTCCCACCCACCCCTGCCCCAGCTGTTATTGCTGAGCATATCACCATATCCCACATGGTGTGGGATATCCCTCTACTCAGCTGAGGTCTGCTGTCCTGGCTGGGCTCCCTCCCAGCCTCCTCACTGGCAGGGCCATAAGAGAGACAGAAAAAGGCCTTGAGACTGTGCAAGCCCTGCCCACCAATAGCTAAAACATCCCAACACTCTTGGCCACAAATCCAAAGCACAGCACCACACCAGTTACTATGAAGAAAATATAACTCGATGTCAGCCCAAACTAGTACATATGGATGCCCCTAAAAACACAGATAAAGTCATTCAAGACTTACAACAAACATTTAACTGCATAACAGGCTTCCCACTTATGAAACAGTGTATGTCTTAATTATTATTTAACTATTTCTTAAGATAAATTGTGGCTTTCCTTACTTAAAACATTTTTAAGGATCAAACAAATTCAAATACTTACAAGCTAACTTGATTCAAAACAGCACCCAGCCATTCAAAGAGCTCCTCTGTACTGCAGGACTCCTCTGGCATTCCTTGTAGATGATCACTTTGTAACACTGGACACTGCAAGTCCCTTAAGGTGCTGAATGTTATTTTTGGCTTCAGGGCCTGTATTTGGTTTTTTGAAAAGTATGACATCAATGTTGATCCCTCTGCACCTTAACAACACAGTACCACAAACAGCTGTTACAAAACTACTAAGCAAAAGAAGCACTGAATATATGAAACATTTGTGTATGAATACAAAAAAATGCACCATGAAACTGCTTACATGCTGTTAATCTATGGCACAAGCCTTACAATCTCCAGCTTCCTTATTTTCTTGGAAATAAAAGTTAGTGCAAGATTCAGTAACTTAGGTTCAGTAAATCTGCAATCTAACTACAAAGTGTAGATTTGCCAATAGAAAATTCAAGCAGAATTAACTGGATAAGTAATAAAATGATCTCGTTAAAAAGAGGAACTCAGAGTATTCCTGAAAAGGAACAGATAAAATGGAGCAGGAACATCATCTCAGAACAGAGCTTTCCCTAAATAATGGTAAAGTGAGCATGTGATTACAGGTTTAAGAACAGATTTATCTATGATGTCAGGAGGAATTCTAGGATAATCTGGACTGAAGAGAGAAGGAAGGGAAGAGGGTAAAGAAATCAAAATACATCACAAATGTCATTTGCTAGAAGAATAAACACCCATTCCCCCAGCCCCCCTCCAATAAATCTTCAAATGCAGTATGGCTGTAACAGTTAAATGTACCTCAATGGACTTGTGGGACAGCACTAGTAAGAGATACAAAACAGCAGGTAAAATTCTAAAATCCTAACCTAGATGAAAAAACTAACCTGAGAAGGCATATTTTAAATTCAGAGATATTAACCAACTTGCTTTTGAAGCAGGAAGGTAATTGACATGGAATCAATTCTCCTAAATTTCAAATTCCAGATAATGTGTGCTATTTTCATAAAATAACAATGGGTGTCTAGGAGACAAAGAAACAATACCTTACTCATGAAAAGTCTGAAGTGCAGAGCAACATTTAAATACCACAGAAAAGGCATATATAAACAGCAGAAATTCAAGAACAGGATAGAGTTCACTGTAGAATACTATATCTAAAACTTGCTATCAGAAAATAAGGACTGCCTAATGTCTATCAGTCATATTTATGTCATCAAGAACAATAATTTGGGGGAGTAGAAAATGGAGGGTTAAGCTCATCTTTTTTAGTCATTCTTCAAAAAAAGGCCATTCCAAAGGGCACAGTGACGAAGACGGGCAGCCACTGGATTCTTCTTAATTTAGTGGTTTTAATATAGATATATTTAAGTCTGAAGAGTGCCAGGAGAGATATTTTCTTTACTTTCTATTGGCATTTATTAGACTAAAAGGTTCAAAGAATGTATAATACTGCCTTAGAATTACTAGTAAAATATAGAAAATTATACATTTTGCATATCTGCTGCGAGAGCCTCAGCTATAGCCCTATTTGTAGGAAATCTCAGACTACAGTCAAGATCCTAAGAGAACAATTCCTCTAGCTACAGAAACCAAAATACATCACAAATGTCATTTGCTAGAAGAATACACACTCATTCCATAGCTTTCCATGTTAACAGCAACCAGGCATACCATCAAAGCTTTTCAGAGGCCACTGAATTTCATCCAACAAACACGTAAAATTGTGATAGAAATTACAGCAACAGAAAAAAGATTGTACTGTCTCTGTCATTCAAGACATGAGACACTTCATATTTCCTTTTCTTGTTCTTCTGGGTGCCAAAACCACAATGTGGGAAAATTTGGTATAAAAACCAAAAATCCTGCAGTGCTGGCCATAGCAAGAAACACCAGTTATCAGCAGGAAGGCTGAAAGCAGAATGTTCACAGAGGACACAGATTCTCTTGACAAAACACAGCCCACTTTCTCCCTTCCAGCAGAACCTACACAATGTCTCATATCTATTAATAAAAACCTATAAAAGTTTTATTTCTGTCAGTACTAAGGAACTAATAGTCTTTTGTGTGTTATGAGCACAAGATTCTTGCACAGAAAGGCATTCAGATTTAACTCCATATTCAGGAAATGACTGACCTGACCTGTTTTTGGGATGTAAGAAAGAGAGGGAAAAAAATGCTATTTTTCCTGAATGCTGTTAACATGGGCAGCAGCAAACATAAGAAAAATAGTGGCCCTGGAGGCATTGTGCTCTCTGCCCAGGGTCAATAAATCCAAGCAAGCGGAGCGTGAAGATCTGCCACCTCAGTTGGATTTATGTCACCATTTATGGTAGCAACAGCCTTCACTGTGACTCTTTGCTGAAGACTACAAGGACGGGAATTGCAAGCCTTTAAATAATTTCTGTATGACAAACAAGGAAGCATCCTTGTCATATGATTAGTACTTAGAAAGGGGGAGGGTAAACATGAAGGACTAAAGTGAAACATGGCACACTCCTAAAGAAGCTTGCAAGCAGCTTCCATTTCTCAGATCAGTTAACTCCTCAGATTTGGTCTTGAAGAGCCAGGAAAATGGAACAACATAAAGAGGAGATGGGAAAGCATTCTCAGGGACCTTTCTAATACCCCTTCTCCCTGGTGTGGAGACTCAAAGCTACACCTCTGTGATGAAGAAAACCATGTTTTTCAGTACAGACACTTGCCTGTCTATGCAAATGCTACATATCCCTACACACAGCCTGTTCTGAGGTAACACAAACAGCTGGAGATTTTGAAAAATTACCCTCAGAGGAGGAACGACACTTGAGTCCCAGAAGAAAAAATAGTGTAATTAGAAAACAGTAGATAAACAAATACTAGAAGATGAAACAATACAATTTTTTATAGCAACCTCTTACTTGGCTCCAACCTCAAACAAGTGCTTGAGAATAAATGATCAAACAGCACACTGTGTATCAGTGCACATGGCACACGACAGAATCAGGGACTCTGTACAGGTCCTGTAACTACTGAGGAAATCAGAGTTCCCCATACTAAGTATGTAACCAGATACATAACTTATGTGTTTTAATAATTAAAAAAAAAGTGTATTGATAATGGTTATGTATGTCACAAATTAATAAAGAAGAGGCAGCACCTCTTTGCACAAATAGGCAAAACTTTGCCAGAAAGCCTGGGCAAGACAGAGAAAGGAAATAAAGCAGCTAATATATCTCCCATGAATCACTGTTGTGTTCCTGAACAGAGATGTTCTGTGTACAGGAAGTAACACCCTCCCCACCCCAAACAAATAAACAAACCAAACAAAAAATCCCAGCCATACACATTTTAATCTAACTTTTCCCTCCACTGAAAATGCATTTGGACAATCACTAGAAAAGAACAGCATACTAAAAATATTTGGACTAGATGTCAGTTGCATTTTAGTTTTATGTTTAGATCTTATTACCTGTATTATACCAAGCCAGTAGGAAGTCAAATTCTAAAGGTTTCTTTTCTTTCAAGGCCCAAAGCACTCTATTATGTTTCTTACTCTCAGGGTGAAAGCCAGCATCAGTCAAGTCAATAGTGATAACTGCAGAAAATGCACAATAGCTATTGTTACTCAACTAAATAAATTTTATTATTAAATTAGAAGAGAACAAAGAAACCAAAGAACATTCAACTTCCTTTTTACATACACAGAATTTTTACTAAGTATTTGATTATGCAAATATGACTCCCCATTGTGTAAATAAATATTATCCTCCTGCTGTCCTTATTTTGATATAATCTGGAACTGCCTCCTAGTGACGAGAGGGACAGATTTCTTTTGAAATGGCACTGATATAAGTCCCTAAACACTGCCTTAAAAATAGCTATAAAATAGGTGAGCTATTAGCAGTAAAAAAAAACAAAATAGAATTTCTAACAACAAAAGCCATGTATACAGCAATGACACTTTTTCAACAGGTTGGTTTTTTTCCCAGGTGAATTGATCAGTTATATTTATTTTTCAAATGGAAGTTTCATGATACATTTTGACAATCAGAATGGTAAAATGATGTCCCATTTTGCCAAAATACTTACTAGAGATAACAAATTTCTCCTCCTGAAGTTTTATGTAACTATATCTATCAGCTGCTGCAAGTTCTAATATATTGGAGATGTCATAGTGTTAATGTTTAGGCTTTTTTATCTACTAAAAAGACAAATCAACAAAAATCCCACTCAAGATGTCTTCTCTGCAGCAGTTAAAAAATTATGTTTTCCAAGTACTCAGTATATGGAGATCACCATTTTAAATGTGTGAAACATAGGACAATTCTCTCTTTCAAGCAAGCTGTCTTAGGTGAGGCTATTCACCGATTTTGTATAGTGCACAAATTTTAAACACCTTCTTAATCAGTTTAAAATTTTCTGACTTAAATCAGAAGGTACAGACACTATGCAGAGTATACAAAAATTCTTAAGTCCTACACCACTCCAGTACAAACAACACAATGAAAACCCCTGAAATGAAAAGTTTTATAGACTACTGAAAAAATGATGTATTTGTGTCCTTAAAGCTGCTTTATTACTCAGAGAAAAAGTACTTTCTCTCTTCAGGCAGTCCTTGTATTTGCATCTGGAAAAATATAGCCTAGACAATAATTAATTTTAGTGAAAGGGAAGTTTCAACATCCTAACAAGGTGCTTCTAAAATAAGCCCTGTTAATATAAATCATACTTACTATATCTCATTACTTTTTTGCCTGAATACCGAGAAGGGCGACCTTGCAGTCCAAGTTCCTCATAAGTATCCTTATCCACTGACAGAATTAGTTTACCTATAAACAAAACAAATTTCAATAGGAATAATCTTCTACTTGGTTCCCTTTGAAGTCTTCTGAGAACTGTATACCTTTTACAATGTTAGCTTTGGATCAATGGTATTACTAATGTAATGCAGACTCCTTGGTTCCAGTTAAATGGATTACCAGATTAATCCTTAAAAAAAAAAAAAAAGGTTATAACTCAATTATTATTTTTTTAGCAAAGAGGTCTTAGGAACTAGAGTAAGAAAAGTGAAATATTATTCCTGAGATAATCATAGCTTTTTTACTGTACTACTCAGTTAATTATCTCCATCTTTCCTCTGCTCATGCCCTAGCACTTGCTGTGTCATTAGCTGAGCACAACATTACACAAGGGCCTGATTTAGTAAACATTCATGCTCAACATGCACTGCTCAACTAAATAAACAAAAGCAGTTCCTCCAAGTCCAGGGAGACTACACACACTGAGTAAACTATGCTTGTTAGTGATGAGCTGATACGTGCTGCAACAACTCTGCTTCTGTGCTCATAAACCAGATCTGGCTGCTGCTGCTCGGTACAGAGCTTCACACAACAGCTCTCTACCCCAGTCTTTGGTCACACTGCACAAGTACCAGCAAAGCACAGAACACAGACAAACAAGGCTGCAGAGGAAGAGTTCGGACAGTGACATCACCAGGAAGTGTAACACTGTTTCTGCAATAATTGGGCAGGGCTTGTAA
Organism: Rhipidura dahli; assembly: GCA_013399225.1. Classification (NCBI taxonomy): domain Eukaryota; kingdom Metazoa; phylum Chordata; class Aves; order Passeriformes; family Rhipiduridae; genus Rhipidura; species Rhipidura dahli. The sequence goes on along the minus strand of VXAC01005917.1, from coordinate 428,601 downwards.
CACCTGTATCACACAAATTGCTATCAAGTATCCGTTTTGCCAGGACTGTGCTAACAGACACATGAAAGAATTCTTCGGAACAATCTGACTTTATTCATGCCCTCATGGGCACCTGTCATATTACAGCTTCTTAGGCTAGAGGGCAGACAGACCAGTTTGTATTTCTATTATATTTTATTTGGTGTTAAACAGAAATAAGACAATGTAATTGAAGCTCAAAATAGCTTCATTTTCTCACCTCAGATGTGGGACGTTTTATGATGTCTGGTCATAAAACTGTGATGCAATTGAAACAAACTTTTAACACGTTACATAGTTCTCAGGGAATCACAGAATACTCATGGAATCATCAAATGGTTTGGGTTGGAAGGGATATTAAAGATCATCCAGTTCTAACCAACCTTCCATGGGCAGGGACACCTTCAACCAGACCAGGCTGCTCAAAGCCCCATCCAACCTGGTCTTGAACACTTCTTGGGATGGGGCATCCACAGCTTCTCTGGACAGCCTGTTCCAGGGCCTCACCACCCTCACAGCAAAGACATTTTTCCTACCATCCAATCTAAACCTACCCTCTTCCAGTCTGAATCCATTCCCCCACATCCTATTACTACATGAAATTTTAAAAATCTCCTCTATGGTTCTTTTTCAGGCCCCCTTTAGGTACAGGAATGTGCTCTGACTCTATCCAGAACCCTCTCTTCTCCAGGCTGAACAATCCCAGCTCTCTCAGCCTGTCTTCATAGGAGAGGTGATCCAAACCTGTGAGCATCTCTGTGGCCACCTCTGGACTTGTTCCAGTAGGTCTATGTCTTTCCTGTGCTGGGGACCCAGAACTGAATTAAGTACTCAAGTTGGGGTCTCATGAGAATAAATACTTCATGTTTTGAAACTGTTCCTAAGCAGTGCTGATAACTTTCTTTTTTGGTACAAATTCTGTCTTGAAGATCAATAGGAAACAAGAAGTTGGAATGCAATATTTTGAGAAAAATAATCCCCTATAGCAATTGCAATTATGTCTGAAGCACTGACAATCTGACTCTACATAAACAGAGCTGATTTTTATTGTTTTTTAATTTCCTTTAGATGAAGTATATAATTCAACAGCATGAATGAAAAAAAGAGGTGAAATTAGTATTTTTTACAATTCACACAAATTTCTAACAAAGTTGGCAAGTACAATAAACATTATTTTCCAGTTTACATCATTCAAAAAAAGAAAAAAAAAACCCAAAAAACCCCAACACAACAAAACAAAACACCAACCCAGACCACAGCTGACATGTATTACTGAAACCAAAACAAATCCCCCATACCATTTGGTAGCAGAGCTGCAGTATTATCTTGATCAATTTTTGTCTTATAGGTAAGTGCGTAGCATGAACCTTTAACAGTAAAGCAGAAAAACATGAGATTACACAGTCTGTAAAGACAGACATGACAATAAAAACCATTCACTTCAAGATAACCAAACATGACAAATACCATCTGAATCACTCCAGTGTTTTCATCAACTAACTTTCTTCCACCTTTTTAATCAAAATGGCATTGTTATTATTTTTATAAACCCTGTTCTGGAAATATTTTAAAGGACCTGTACTAGGGATAATGTCAACAATATGCCCCAATATGAAACCATTTCCTTTCCTTCTGCCTGTGACTCTCCCCAGTCAGCAAATGGAAAACCCGATTTTTTTCCCAGACATATTTCTATTACCAGTTCACACAAAGACAAGGTGGAAAATGCTCACATTACTAAATAATTTACATTACTAAATAATTTTGTTTCACTATCGGCCACTAATCAATTTTGTTTTTTAAAATACAAGAGTCGGATCCTGTGCACTCTGTGTACAAATGTTGTATTGCTTCCATAACACTACTGGCATAAAAAACATTCATGAGATTAAAGGAAATAAGAAAAGAGTCCCACATTTAGCAAGTAACAGATCTCTTATTCTCTTGTTTCTTCTACGTATTCCCTGTTCCCCTCTCTTTTCCTGTAAATGTTTTTTTGTCTCTCTGCCTATCAGCTGAAGGGTATGAGAGCTATCATAAGCCAAAGGAGTGGACCCTGCTAGATGAAAACAGCATGGTCTGACTATGTAACAGTGGGTGTAAACAAATGTCACACATGACAAAGCAGAAAAAAGCATATAAACAAATTCATGCAGAATTTTATTAGTGTTTTTCCTTTCCTTCCTTTAAAATACTTTTCTAAACAAATAATAATAAGACTATTAAAAATTTTACTGTGCTATAAAAAAGTACATTACTACTGCATTTGTTCTGCTCTGATTTCCTCCTTACCTTTCTTCACGAAAGCATCAATGAATTCATGAGCAATCAATTCATGAATGGGTAAATTCCTCACCAGATAGTACTCTCCAATATCAGCAATTGTGCTTTTCAGCACTTCAGGCAGCATGCCACATTCCGGGATCAAAAAAGACACCTATTAGGAACATATTAGTAATGTAAATCCTACGCTAAAACCTCTTCTGAAAAAACACCCAACCAAACAAAACAACAAAGAAACACAAAAGAAGACCTCTGCTGTTCAAAGACATTAGTATCTTGTATCAAATGAGATGGAAAAAGAGTAATATCAGGCTATTGTCTTAAAAATGTATCCATTTTCATAGTCTCTGAGTACACCAAATACATTATTTGGTGATTTGGGTTTTTTCTTTTTTTTTTTTTTTCCTGTACAATAACATTTGATGTATTACATAAAGATGTGATCTTACACAGTACGAGTTAACAGAAGATCTTGTTTCACATCATTATATATTTAGCTTGATGTCGCACTGGGACACCTCCTTCAGCCCTTGCTGGAGTACTTTTTGAAGCAGTTGTACCTAAAAATGTAGGCTAAGCATTTCTGTAATCCTACTGGAAAAGCAAAGACCAAAGGAGAATCTTTAATTTATCTTTTGCTTAAAACCTTTCCTGTATGTTTTCTACAGACCAAGAGACCTCTGAAGTCTGTCAGACCAGGGAAAACAAGATAATACATGGGCAAGTACGAAACTTCCCAGGAAACATAAAACTCCATCCCCTTGCTCCTCCCTCCATCCCTCAAAAAACTTTCCCAAAGCTCTTGGAAAACAGGTGTGTCTCTCCCTTGGCACACATATTAAAAAGAAGTAAGGACTGACAAACGAGCTGCCTGCCACACCAGTAGAAAATTTTCCAATTAGCTGCTAAAAAATTGTCTCAGAAGTCAGAAATAGTTAACAATTAGCCCAGAGAGTTACAGGGAATGAGAAGGGGGTTATGTAACAGGGTCCTGTCTGATTGTTGCAAAATGTGCAATACCGAAACATTTTCTTAAGGAAGGATGTTCTTTGAGGTTTGGTCTTTGTACACTTTCAAGCCTAATCAACAAGAAGGGAGATTTAATCCATGAAACAAGAGCACAGCTAACAAGTTCTAAGTGAAGTCCAGGTGCCTTTGTTAAAGTTTAGGGCTGGACATGCTTCAGTAATCTCAGATCTAGGAGGAGGTTAACAAAGCTTGGGGAGAAGGATTTACCACTGATAGTGAGCAGAAAGAATGCAGATTTTATAGGCCACGAAGACATTTGGCAGAACTCCAAAGACAAGTAAGTAACTTAATAAACTCAGCAACTGTGCTGAATCAGCTCTGACTGGATAAAAGGGAATGCCGGCAGGTGGAGATCACAGACACCGACTCACAGACCACCGACCCCAGAAACCCCCTGGCTCCAAAAAGGAGAAAAACTCAGCATGCATATTAATTAGCATGGGAGACTCATCAACCAACAGAAGATAGAATACGAATTAATAAGAGAACAATGTAACTTGTAGCCAATGAACACGAATTCCTTTGCTTGCTGAAATGTATAAATGGTGAAAAGTTCTGATAGGTGGTGTGCTTGATTTGTGGAAACCTTCACCTCGCGCGGAATAAGCAATGTCTCCTTCCTAAACGGGACCCCGCGCCCGTGTTCAGAGAGCTCCTAAAACCGGCACCATCACCTCTGCCCCGGCTCACCCCTCTGCCCCTCCTGCCCGCCCGGACTTCCACTCTGGAGGAAGGAGAGAGTTTGGGTGTTTCTCCCATGCTGCGCGAGACCACAAACACAGGAGGGGTAATTTGCTTTTTTTCCCCCCTCCCTAAAAATGAGGCTCGTGGGCCACTTCTGGCAAGGACGGAGGAGCCCCCCAGACCACAGAGCCCGGCGCGCTTGGGGCACCGGCTGCGCGCCCCTGGAGCGGCTGGCGGGCAGAACCCCCGGGCTCGGGCGGCATGGGAGCCTCAGGCAGCTCCTTTCCCCTTCCCTTTCCCTTTCCCTTTCCGCCCGGCCTCCCTGAGGGGATCCCGCCGACCGCCCCGCGCTCGCGCCACTCACGCGGCAGCTGTAGGCGTGGTCCCGCACGTGCGCCGCGTGCCGCGAGCGCGGGTGGCGCGCGTGGCCGCGCTCGCACACCAGCAGGTGCCGCGGCGCGCGCCCGAGCTGCGCCGGCAGCATCCCGGATCCCGCCCGCCTTCCTCCTCCTCCTCCTCCTCCTCCTCCTCCTGCTGCTGCTGTGCCGCCGACTGGCAGCAGCCCGACGCGGCGAGGAGGGCCGGGGAGGGGCCGTGCCGTGAGGTCACGTCCGCCGGCTCCGGCGGCGCAGCTGCTTCCGCTTTGGAGGCCGCTGCCGTCCCTGCCCAGCGCCGGTGGCTGCTCGGGGCTCTCGGTCCCTGCGGGCTCTGAGCAGCCCCGGCACGAATCGGGCACCGACTCCGCAGGGACTGGGTGTGCGGCTGCTGAGTGCGTGGTGGTCAAAGCGGGGGATGCTTCAATGCCCGGAGAGACCACACAGGCTGGAGAGGGACCTTTTCCATGAGCCTGGAGTGACAGGACGAGGAGGAATGGCTTAAAACTGAAAGAGAGTAGGGTTAGATGAGATATTAAGAAGAAGTTCTTTATTGAGAGGGTGGTGAGGCACTGGAACAGGTTTTCCAGAGAAGTTGTGCGTGCCCCACAAGTGCCCCTTGAAGTGTTCAAGGCCAGGTTGGATGGGGCTTTGAGCAACCTGGTCTGGTGGAAGGTGTCCCTGCCCATGGCAGAGGGGATGGAACTGGATGATCTTTACCGTCCCTTCCAGCCCAAAGCCTTTTCTGATTCCCGAGCAGCCCTGCAGGCTGAGGCAGGCCCCGCAGGAACTGAGGCACTGCGCCAGGGCGCGTCTCCGGGCAGCCTGCCCAGGTGAGCAGGCCCCGCACAGGAGCCCCGGAGCAGCACCCGCCTCAGAGGTGCTGTGCTGCCTCACAGTTGCTGTTTCTGTACCCAGCACAGTCACTACTCCAGCGCTCCTTAGGCTGATTCAGCCCCCGTTGTGTCAGGGCAGGAGCATTCCCGTGTGCTGGAGTGACACCGGGACGCGGCTGCTGCTGCTGCTGCTGCTCCGAGCTCGGTGCTTTGTGCCCTGCATCGCGGGACACCGAGGGGAAGCTGCACCTCGGCAGGTCACGGGCTCCTTAACGCTGCCGAGGAGGGCTGAATTCTGCACTGCCTGGGTAAATCAGATCGACTGGATTGTTATGAATCAAAAAAAGGCCGTGTAATCACTGTAGCCTTCTAATTTCAAGCGTGCAAACGCTAATGGGGAAGGAGCTGCATGATGGATGTGATATCATCACACCCGCAAGCAGAAGCCTCTGTGGGCAGACGAGCCTCGCACTGCAGCGATCAGAAAACCTGCGCTACTAAAGGGGTGAAAAGTTCAAGCCTCTGATCAATAAGCCCAGAGAGTCGGGCAGGAAATTTCAGCTATACTCAAAGCAGCATGTGGAGGGGTTTTTATTGGGTTTTTTTTAATTTGATTTTTTTGGTGGGGGGCTGCTTTGTGGGGTGTGTTGGGGTTTTTTAATGAGCTTCTCTATGCTGATACAATTTGTGCTTTCTGCTGAGGATATGAATGGATGGGAAGAGAAATGAGGAAAAAATATGTCGGGGAAGGGTCAAGAGAGTCAAGATTCATGGTTGCATATTCAGTGTTAAGTCAGTATTTTATGGATTCTGGCAGAAGTGTAGTTCACTGCAGCACAGTGGAGCACTGAAGGATTCACATCACTGTTCAGTCACTTTGGTTCATATGTCAGGCAATTAATTTTAACCCACTCTTAGTCATAGATATTGGCTGTCCTATTATAGAGTGTGTTTTCGAGAACTCCCTGAAGATACTGAACTACATTTAAAAAACCCCACTTAGAAGTCCAGTGGTCTGTGCTGTAACATAGAGAAGTTCCCTATCTTTAAATAAGATATAAATCAAATATATATATGTGTGCCTGTGTATGTTAATTGTTGGTTATTGCTGACATTTTAACAGTGGTTAAGTTTTAGGAGTAATTTGGTATTGGGATTTTTTTTAATATTGTAAAAAAAACCCAAAAAACTTTTAAACTTTAAGTAATTTGAGGTGTAAAGCTATCAGTTTTCCAAGGATTTCAAACCTGTGACAGGGTAATGCAGTTTTACAGCAATTCAGTTTCTGCATGCTTAAAGACAGTTACAGGATATAGCAAAGGATTGCCGTGGGGCAGCCTGTGGTAATAGGTTGGAATATGGAAGGATCTCTCAAATACTTCCTGGGACTGGTAAAATTTGATTCTGATTTTGTATAAAATGACTGATTTTGGAAAGAAAAGTCAGATCTTCACATTATGTACAGTATCTCTTTTTGTGAAGCCCAGCTGCTGCTTGCATGCTTTTTTCACTATGGAAAAGCAGTCTTAACTGCTGGATTTTCTGATTTAAAAACCAACGTTATTAAAATACTTAGAGTTTCATTAAATCAAACCTAAACAAGTATTTGTCACAGCCTGAAACTGGTTTGTGTCTTTAAGATGAATCAAAGTATTTTCAGTCACTGTGTATTCTTTCTAAAATAGTGTTGACTGCAGAAGAGAAGGAAGGAATTTGTCTAAATCTTTTAACCTTGGCTATTATAATTAGTACTTGGCAAAACAGAAACAAACAGGCACCTCTGGTGCTTTGTTTATCTAAAATTAATAAAATGCATAAGACTGAAAACCAGCAATTTACTTGATCAGTGTCTACTGTTTTGGGGTTTTTTGGTTTTTTTTATGGAGGAAAGTGAAAAGATGGTGGAGATGTGGTCAGTGAGCTTTATACCCTGTTTTTTGCACACTTGAGTCCATGTATTCAGAGCAGTGATGGACTGCAATAAAGGCCCCACTCAGACTTGTCCTTCAAGGGGCTTACAGACTCTGCCAAGCTATTCTTCAAGCCAGGAAGGTTAGTGAATGCTAACCATGGACCAAGCTATTTGATTTGGTTTAAAATGCCATTAAAAACCCCCCCAAAGAGCCAACCATCTGATCTGTTTTTCTTAAACCCCCCTGTAACCTGGGAAATGTCATACTCACTCAGGTTTGTGGTATTACAGTGGTAGAAGAATTGAGAGGGGTAATTCCTCCAACAAGGTTCTGGGGAGCAGGAGTGTGTTTCATTTATGTTCAAGCAGGGTCATCACCTCCACTTGCCTTGCAAGGACCAGATTTTGTCAGGGCCCTGCATGACACTGGGGACTTTTCATGCACTTTCTTTCTCCTCCTAAACAAATCAATTGTCCCTCACTTCATGGCTAATGCAAGGCACATGTACTCTGTTCTCTGTTCACACTTCCTTGCAGTAGGTAACAAACTGTTGCCATGTTCCCCTGGTTGCCCCTTCAACTTCTGGGAAATGTCTTAGGGAATACTTCCACACCCACCTTGATCTTCCATGGGCAATTAATATGTGTTCTCCTTGTCCCATAACAAATGGGGGAAATGCTGTATTTTCCATTGCTAAGGTCTGCTCTCCTGGTGTGACAGATAACAGGCACCATTTCCCCTCAAACTGACTCATCAATTAACACGATCATGTTAAACTCGTTGTAGCAGTTCTGTTCTCAATCTGTACATAATTTTTCTAGTTATAGGAGTTGGTGTGCTAAAGGATATTAACTGTCCCTGCAGAAATTGTCTTGATAATATCCTTAGAACATTTTATTTCTAGTAACACTAGTGCTGCTCCTGGGATTGCAGCAGATCACACAGTTACTTTAATACACCATCATGAAGATACAGAATGCAATGCAAAGAGAAAATAAAACTAAGTATTCCGTTCTGTCCACACCTTAAAAAACCAAAAATCAACAAAAAAGGCAGTGCAGAAATTTAAGAGTAGGGTGCATTTTCTCTTATGATCAGTGCAGAGTACTTCTTTACTGTCACAGCTCAAGCTTCCAGGCTGCTTCAAGGAGAGGATTTGCCATTCTCACCAATAAATCAATAATATTTCTTGTACCTGTTATTGTTCTCTTTTTTTGTGTATTACTGCTTATTATTAATAAGTATTGGGACTGCAAGACCACTGGCATTTTTCTCCCACTAAACTGTTTCTCTGACACCCCCAAATCATAAAAGGTCCTGTGCTGCACTTCCCACCAATCTTGTGTGGGGCTGGCTGTAGCTGTTTCCACCAAGGATGAATACCAAAGTTTGGCCCTGCAAGTTTAGCACAGTAAAATTTCAATCATCCTTTTGCAATGCAACATCAGAGTCACGTTGTTGCTGGTTTCAAGCAAAAATTCTCTCAGAGAAGCTGGAGATGGTGCCAGCAGAGGAAGAAAGCTGCAGGGAGAGGAGCCTGTTCTCTCAGCCAGCTGGAAGCCTGTTTCTCTGTGGCTGGGTGGTGAGCAGCCACCCTGCCTGCACACAGCTTCTCAAAAAGTGGTTACTGGAGTGCCAGAATTCATGATTTCTCTCTAATATTATCTATGAAATGCAGCTACAGAAACTCTGTAGTAATTTAAAATAGCCCAAGATTAGAAAAAAGACCCAAACTCGCAAACAAACCAAAACCATGTTCCCTGGTAAGAGTGGTATTTTCAGCAGGATTTAAATGTTTAGGGACCAGTGTGGCATCATCAAAAGTTTAAAATTAGAATTGTACATTTCATTCATTTGAGCAAGATTCAAAGTTTCAGTCTAGATGTACAAGAAAAATATTTTCCCTGCCCTCACCTTCCAGCTGTGCTAATGTTAAACTGGCTCATACGATCAATGGAAGCCAGTTTTGTTCAGGAAGTGTCTAGAAGACTGTGTGAAGGGTAACCATCAAGTTAATATAAATACACACATATATATGGCTATAAACACATGAGAGTGTATGAGAACCCAGGAGCACAGGTAAGAGTATAAACATAAAGTGTGTAGGTATATGTGAGTTGAAGCTATAACTACACACATGAGGTTATCTTTTTCCTCTGGTCCCCATGATTTTTAAGACTGGAAGTCTCCCAAGCACCTTTCCTGGGAGGCGTGCACAGTTGTTATGCAAGCAGACTGTTTTAGTCTGCTTCTGGGTTTTTAGGGGTTTTTTTTTTTTTGTCCAGAATGACTCTGAGGTCTTTGTATTTCTTCCTGAAGTTGCTGCTTTGTTTGGGAACACATTAAGGAACAGGCAAACCTTTCTACATGCCCAGATTTTTGTTTTGGGGAAAAAATCCAGACAAGAAACTGTGCCATCCATTAAATCAAGCAAACAGCAAAAAATAGATCAGTGTAAAGACATGACATCTCAAAAAAACTTTCAGACTTCACTAGTTGCCTGGAGGATTAAAGCTCTCTGCAGAACTTACTGAGAGGTGACCACCTCTCTGCTTTTATCCACTGCACTTAAATGTGAAAAATAAAAAAGGCAACTTGCATCTTGTTGCAACTGAGTGAAAAAACTTTATGGGTCTTCCTGCTCTGTAACATGAATCCAAAAATGATGACTACATGGATTCAGTTGTAAACCAGTGATAAGACACCCCCCATAACATATGGCAGGAAAGAGACAGAATTTTGCACAGAGTCATTAATCTTAAAATCTGAAAGTAAGACAGGCTTCACAGTTAAATAAAAATACTCTGCATTTGGCCAAGATAAACTATTTGCTCTTGGAGTGAGAAGGAAGTGATTTCTGTTGGGGAATGAATGCATCCTTCTTGTGGGAGAAATTAGAAATGCCATTTTTTCTTCATTTGCCAGGATAACTAGAAAACAGCATATAAAATTAAGTGAAATTAAATGCAATCTTCAAGGACAGTGGATAAAAAAGGAAAACTGCAAAGGAGAGAAAATTACTCTTGAAATAGGTATTTGAGGTAATTTAGTTTTTTTAATCTCTGAATCCATTCAATATTCACAATGAAAATTAATCCACTGCTCTTAACACTCTTGCTCAGTTCATGAGTTCATTAAACCCCCTTAGTTGTTAAGTTGCTCCTCCTCATGTCACCAGCCTGATTAATAATTCATAAGATAACTAAGGGCTCAAAATATTGTTTCCCTAAGACTAGTCTGGCTAATCTTGGTCTTGTTGAGTTATCCTTAGATTTGCAAGTTAAATGCTCAGATGGAAAGGGTCTGGGTAGCACTGCTTATCTAATTAGGAAATAGTGGTGTGTAGGGGAGAGGGACATAAACAACCAGAAATCAAAGCAACAAGTCCAGTGGGATGAGTGGACAGTGATCTACTTACTGCTGTTGGGAAGAGGGTAACATTGAGCAGTGGAAACTTTCTGTTCACTTTAACTTCTGTTTCTTGGATGGGAGATGGAGCAGGGTGTGAATGGCACCACGTCTTCTTCAAGAACATCTTTATTTTGAAAACAAAGTGTCTTCTTTCAACTGAATTGTTTTTGAACTCCTTACAGTGTGACTTGTTCTTGAAGTATTTTCAAACTGAAGTGAGTCCTTCTGCTTCACTGAGTAAAAAGATAAACAACTCAGTTTTGGCACCATTAGGTTGCATTCACAGTCTATCATGTTACAGAGACATTAGAAAAGATGCACTGAATCATGGAAGTAGCAGCCTTTAAATGTCTCCTCATTTTGGGAGTGAAAAGAAAGAGGAGACATGTGGGATTTGTCTTTTTGTTTTAGTTGGATATGAAAATGGAGACAGAAGCAGAGTTACAGCAGATTAATAGTCCAGATACCAGCAAAGGAAACAGATTTTGCTAAACTTATTCTTAAATATTTACTGTATGAAAATGTATTGAACTATGTATTATCTGCAGATGGCTTGTAAAAGGAACTGCTCTGAATTGTGCCAAGCCAGTAGGAACAAAAAGTCTAAAAGAACTTTATTAAGGTTGCAATTTCAGTTCATGGTGATATGAATCACGATAACAGTTTTTAGTAAGGTTTTAATGCCATGATGACATACTACTTACATGGCTGAAGGACTTGGACCTGATTTTCTTCAAATTACAAAGAATGCAGGAAGGGAAAGGATGGTCCTGCCACGGAGGCAAGTGATTTTCTAGCCTGAAGGGACTAAATTGTATTGCTGCTCCTGACATTAAGCATTTGGCAATGCTATGCAAATTCCTCAAACTAACTTGGCTACCTAATACATATTAACTTTCTACCCCAATAACCAAGCAGTCAGATTTCAGAGGTTTTCTGAGTTCTAGCTGAAATCAAAAGGAGTGATGCACTGAAAAAATCTTCTGTTCTCATAAGCAATTTCAAAAGTCAAGTTGCACACTTCCAAAATGAGCACTTAGAATAAAAGGACTCTTTTTACCTTGACCTCTCCACAGCACAGCTCTCCAATGCTAAAAATCAGGAATACTTAATGTCACAGTACTCTACTGTTTCTGAAGCACTTGAAGATACTGTGGTGCTGAGCACGATGGAGGATCCTGTGAGGAAATTCCATCACATCTCCAGAGCAGGACTGGAATACTTGTTCAGTAAGTCAGGCCTGCAGCTACACTTTGAACAATGTGGAGGAAAGCAATGACAACACCATTGAGTAGCTGTCTGTCTTGTGTGCTTAACCAGACAGTCCTGAAAGAAAAAAGGCCTAAAAATGCATAATTAAAGGCTGTAACCTAAATTAGGGCTCAAAAAATTTAAAAAGGGCTGCATTAAGGTTATAAAGGCAGTATGACTTCAGGCAATTTTTGGTCTATTGATGCTTGAGTCTGTATTCCCATCATTCTTTTAATATGGATTTTTTTGTGGATAATTAATGCTAGGCTCTGTTCTACTCTTTAGGGAAAAAGTAATGATACATTGATTTGATGAAATGCAGTATATTGCCCATTGAAATGTGGGCACTAAAAAAGAGCAGACAAAGTGTATTTTATTTACCTGAGTTTGCAGGACAAGGTTTATACATATCTGTGCTTAAGACAGCTGTTGTTTAGCACAAAATTGGATTAGGTTCATGTCTTGAAAGAAATTGCCATGGGTTCTTGAAGGAGCAGGAGCAGACATGAATTTGTGCATGAAAGTAAGCATAGAACTTCAGTAGCTCTACTTAGTACCATCTACCCAATCAGGTTTATATTTCAAACGATACTTATAACATTTTATAACATCAGCCTGGGGGAACACGTCCCCAGTCCTGCAGAGTGGTGACTTTGCTGCAATCGTGTACACAGACACCTAGAATTAAATAGTTGCTAAAATTATTTGTAAGCTCAGGTCCAATTATGTCACCTGACCACCAGCATCACTGCAGTTAGTTCAGCAATTCTTNTCCTCCTCCTCCTCCTCCTTCATCCTTTAACCAGCAATTCCTGCCTTTGCTTCTCCCCACCCCCAGCTGCAGCAGGTCACCCCCTGAAGTGTGCTAATGCACCCTTTCATGTTTGTTAGATTACTACCCTGACAGGATCATGTCTGCCTTGTCTTGAAAGGCTTCAACTCTGATTTGCTTCAAACAGAAAAATCCTGGCTTTAGAATGTTTTCTGATTTTGAAGCATTAGGTAACACTGCTTCCACTTGCAGGACAGGTGATCTTTTACACATTATTTCAATTTTTCATTTTGGTGTTGGAGAGGAATGTATTTGCAATCAGATGAAATTGAAAAACAGTGCCAATCAACCACACCACCAGATGGAGCTTCTCTTCTGCCTTTCCTGCTGAAGGTGCTGCAGCTGTGGAATTGAACTCACTGGGACCGTGGGACTTTAATTGTTTTTATAGTCAACGAAACAGAAAACTCTCTATTTTTATTTCCAGTGATGCAGGACTAAGCATCCCTGCATTCATAGAGGGCTATTTCAGCAATTTTTATTTGTATACTGTTAATGACAGCTGTTGTGCCTGTTCTTTGCTTTTACTGGGTTAGGCTCTATCATGCAGTCCTGTTTCTTGTTCGAGCACTTGAGAGTTTTCAAGTACAGGCTCACTTATTAGAATGGCACACATTAAAGCCATGTGTATTTCTGCTCTTTTTTCTTTCATACTGTAAAAATAATTAACATTTTTAGAAAAGTAATTCTCTCTTTATTCAGTCCATTAATGTACAGTACTGCTAAAAGCACACAAGGAGACTTCAGAGGGGAATTTCAGTGAATAAAATATTTTATTCACTGAAATTCTATTCACTGAAATTCAACTCTGAAGTCTTCTTGTGTGCTTTTAGCAGTACTGTATTGTGTTACAGATTCCTAGTTGCTGGTTTATATATACATCAACAGAAGTTATGATGTTCATAAGTCATGAGAATCGATATAAATGACTGTGATAAACATTCTCTCTCTTTTACAGGATATACTCCATCAGATACCTGTTTTGTTATCTGGTGTCATAGCTGAGCAATTGAGAACAGACTGTAACTGAGGCAGTCTCGGAAAATGCAGAGAGACAGGGCTGAATTTACTCCTTTTTCGACAGTGTGAAAAAACCACACATTCAAGCCAACAAATGTTAATGTAGCATTTATACAGCAAGATTGCTTGGAAGCCTATTCCCATCTTAACCCAAGAAATGGGACTGACATACAACTTAGCCAGCTGTGGCTGCTGCACTGAAAAGGCTGGCCTGCATTTGCCAGGAGTTATTAGAAAAGGCTACATTGCACAACTCTGTTTTCCCAAAGGACAGGGAGGTATCTGAGCTGATGAGGTCAGGTTAGCGTTCCATTGTGCCACGTCAAACACAACTCTAAAGACCAGCAAGGTTTTGCCAGCCGACGTCATGAAGGTCCTTCTGACCAGCTGGCAAATCCTGCTGTCCTGGGAGAGACCAAACGAGTTCATGCCACTATTGATTTTGAGAGAGCCTTGCTGCTTGTGACAAAGGCAAACACAAAAAGACAAAACAGAATTAATGTGGGCACAAGTTCGTGGTGTTTTCCATCTTCGTGCTGCATTTCCATCCAAGGAGTAAAAAAATATAACGCTGTAGAGGGGGGAAAAAAGGAGGGGAGGAGGGGGGAAATCTAATGACTCAGACATCGAATGTTCATGTGCTAACAACTCAAAAAGGTGATTTTTGCAGTAGTTAATTTTGGAGGGTATGTCAAGCATTTGGAATCTCTGTGTGTCCTTAGACAAGAGGTAAACATCTTCTGTCTGAATAAGTTTCTTTACAGAATTTTAAGAAGACATTGGGTTTTGTTTTCCAAAGGCAGGCTGCTAGGTGGCAGGGCAGGAGCAAAATCCAGCAACTTAAGGAAGAAGGCAAGAAAAAAAGTTAATTATTTTGATACCTCAGCAATAGTTCTGGGAGTAGAATGCCCTTAAATCAACCTACTCTGGTAAGATTGAACTTCTTCCTTCCTGATGTCCAAAGCAGTACACTAGCATAATATAGGGCAAGAATTTGCTCAAATTATACTTTTCCTAGATTGAAAACAACCCCCAGAACAACCAAACAAAACCCCATACAAACACAGAGGTTTCACATGTGAGAATCCGGATCCTAGTGTTCATCAGAAACTTTTGAAAGAGATGTGGTTCTGCAACTTTCTGGAGATCCACATTAAAACAAACAAAACCCATAAAACAAAACCCTTTTCAACTCCTATGCAGTGAATACACTTTGGAAGCTGAAACCATTTTTTCTCACTGGCAATCTGCACTTTTCCTTTTCAGAGACTGTTTATTTGAGTTAAACTGTTGAAAAGCAACAACAGTCTGTAAGGAAGGCAGCATGACAACATGTACATGGGAGGGAGTTTTTATCATCATACAATTTACTGATTAAAAGGCTGACAAATGGCTTAAGATTTTCAATGTACCACATGAATATTAAAAGTTTAGATAAATACCTTATAAACACCAAAGGCATTAAACCAACCTTGACACCTTCATGAACCACAAGATCAAAGCAATACTTCAAAAAACTTAGTGAATAGAAAGTTTTTATGCAACATGGTTTTGTCACAGCTAATGCCAATTTCATTCTGAATTTAGAAACTTCCCATCATTACCATATATTTACTTGTCATGAAGAATGGCCTTGATTTTATACCAGACACAGGGAAATCTTTGACCTACTGAAATCAATGACAGAACTCCACCTTCAAGGAGGTCAGCATTTCACCCAAATGAAGGGACATGCCTTACTGCCAAAGTCTTGGTATTAGAAGTTGAAAAGGATATTCAACATCATTATAGTAAACACAGACATTGCTGTAGTTCAAGAAAACAACATATAAATAAGTGTTATCTTCATGTATTTAAAGTAATCTCATTAGGAACAACAGATGAAAGTCTGCTGAGACATAAGAAAAACTACACAGCAGAGATCTCTAAAAGTGGTGTCGGAGAGACTCAAAGCTCTAAATGGTTTTGCTTGCTGGGCATCCTGCAGAAAATACATTTAAATCTTTGTATGTAAGATTTGGAAATTAAAGCAATCACTTCCATCTATTTGTTTCCATTTCAGTACCTTTCCCATTATGGACCTGATGCACACCTTTTTGAAGTACAGCTGCTTAGTTTTCCTGCATGAAGAAGAAAATTAGGTCTAATCATCTAACTTTTGAATAATTTCTATTCAAATGGTATAGACCCACTGAGTTTTGCATGCAGTATTTGACCATCCTCACAAACCTAAACTGGAATACCATCCTTACTAGGAACAGAGCAGCTAGAATTTCATATGGGATAGGGAGCATCTTATTTATTTTTTTTATAATTATTGAGGAGGCTATTAATATCCTTGCTGGAATTTTTGTACAAGAAACATGACTGTTAAAACTGGGATGAAAAGCTACAGTTTTCAAAGCAAAGCAAGATTATTGTTTGAATGAAAGCTGCTATCATTTGAAAAAGGTGGTGAGTGAAGTGCTATAATCCCTGCCCCCTTCTAAATCCCTGTAAATTGTTTCATAGGGCTTAGGAGTTATGACTCATTCACATTTTCTGACAAGCTATTGTCAGGGGAGATTTTCTTAGAAAACATGTAAGTGGGAAATTTGAGAGATATGGCATATTTGACCTAGGTACATCCACAAGCTGAGTACTTTCCCCTTGGACTAACTGGAAAATCTGCTAGCTTTGGGTTTGAAAGTTGAAGGTAATATTAAAAGTGCATTAAAAGAAATTGTGAACAGTATTTGAATGGGTTTCTGTTTTACATTGTGTGGTTGAATCCACAGAATCCTCCCGTTACTTGACTCTGGGTGTCTACAAACAAATATTTTCATGTTAATTTTCTTTTCAAACGATGACAACTATTGATCGAAGCAGCTTGACCAATTCATCAAGCTCCATGTCAAATACAGCTCCAAGCCAAAATCCCTGATCTAATGAGTCCTGAGAAATACATTCCCATGCAACCATAGTGATAACTGAAAAGCAATCCCATGGATTGCTTACCAGTGATTTTCACATTCCTTTTTTTAATGTCATTTTCAGTAATCATCTTAGGATACAAATGCTTCTGCAAAATGTGTGTGCTGATTGCAGGATGGGATCAAGATGGGCTGTTGTGAAACAAGAAGCAGGGAAATGAAAGAAAGTGCTGTGTTGATACTGTGTGTAGTTGATAACCCTAAACATGCCTGGTGCAAATTCAGGGAATGCAAAAAGCCTCATGGCTGCTAATCATGCTACCTCTCTTTTACTGGGAAATCCCTCTGCTTTTATCACAACATTTTCTTTAATAACAAATATGGTAAGTAGTACTTAGCAGACTGAGACCCAGGCTACACCATTCTTTTAGGAGAAGCCATTTTAAAACACGTCAAAGAACACTAAATGCCTCCTTAACTAATGTCACCTGGCAGGGTTCGTTTTGTTGCTGAACATCTGTTCTAAAAGTTTACCTGATTTTAAATTAGTCCTTTCAAAATGGTAGCAATTGATTCCCACTTAAAATATGAGCTTGTGTGCCATTAATGGCCTGATTTTAATTATTTTCCTGCAATATGGATTCATGTTGCCTTAACTGCTTTTGCTTAATTTCTATGAATTGTAGTTCTTTTTGCAGGCCTGTCTCCCAGAGTTACGGAACATGTAAGAAATGTGTATTAATTGCTACCCTATTACTTAACTTTTATCAATATTTACAGTTGTTTTCTCTTTTTACTGTTCCTTATTTTGCTTAAACCTTTCATATTACTGTGAAATTTCTAGTAGTCCAAATGGTTTTGCCTTATGAGCAAATGGCACAATTTTTTCCCTTCGCTGCTTAGAACACTTGTTTATGATTTGGCAAGCTGGGATAGCTTCCACATGAAGAAGTAAGGGCTGGTTTCTTAATTTCTGCTTTCCTCACCATAAAACTGGTAACACTTCAAGAAACTAAAGTATCAGTGTTGTACTTTAGGTAAGGGCTCTTGAACATATTTTAAGAACTGAGCACTCATCCTACACATCATCTATTCATTTTTCTTCCTTCCAACCTGGTAATTTGAGGTGCTTCAGACAGGTGAGTGGGGAGATCTCACTTCCACGTATAAGTAAGAAAGTGCTTGCAACCTGTTTTCATCACAGTGAATGTTACTTAACCAGAGAGTGTTTGGGAGAGACCCAAAACTTCCGTTCACTGCCCTGCTAGACACCAGCAGGTTGGGAGTGATGACAAAAGCAGGTGACACCAGCACCTTCACTGCCCCATGCAGGAAGAGGACAATTGTGTTCCTCCTTCGTGTGCTGCACCACAGAGCTCAGCTGAATAACTCAGGACCACGGTCTGTGGTGTAACACCATTAGGTCGAGGCTGGCTGGTTCAAAGAGCTGAAGTGGTGGCACACCAGCTCCCTTGGAGCGGACAAGGCAAAGGAATGCTCCCATGAAGGGTTCAGCTAACAGCCTGCCAAACCTGGCAGCTCCCAGCAGAGCTGGTGATGAGCAGCTGATGGCAAACTGGTGTCCAGCATGATTTCCACTAGCACAGCAGGCACCAGCCAGGATGTTTGTTCTTCATTCCCCTTCTTACAAGGCCCTAAACTGAAGGACAAACAAATGTCAAGTACTCTGATTATCCAGCACTTCTGAGGAACTGCTCACTGTTCAGCTCTTCCATCAAGGTGTAGCAAGAACATCCTCACAGCAGTGTCTGCTAAGAAAACTGTTTGGTGATGTTTCTGCTGCTTTGATATCCATTCCTGTGCGAGACCCAGACTGCACACTCAGTTGAACTGCAGTGTATTCACTCACACTGGGAGGCTGCTTTTTGGCAACCAGACTGATGCTAAAAATAAAGCAACCTATGCAAAACAAACAGAAAACCTCCTTGCTAAATCCATAGTGGGAGTATGTTGCTTAAAAAAGCATTGGATTGTTTGCCTATGCTTTTTGCTGTCTCTTCCATGAGAAAAAGAATGGAGGGAAGTTTAATAATGTAGTATTTTTGCAATCATCCGTGCAAATCACCCCAGACAATAGCGGTGGCACACACAAAGTATAGAACCAAGTTTGGAAACTTCTCAGATATGGACCTCATCCTACTTATAAAAACATGTTGTTATAAGGATGCTGTCTACTGTGTGTCATGCCTACAAAATAAAACTGAGAGGGATTCCACTTCTCTTTATTTATTTAAGGGGCAATGCTTGTATTTTGTTTTCCCTCCTTGATTTTTTAATTGGAAACTTTGGAAAATTCTAAAAGGGTGTTTGTGCACACGTGTATGCCTCCTGAGCCTTTGGACTTAATTTTACACAAGTAACAGTACAGCTTGTACCGGGTAAATAGTGGATAAAAAATAGAGATTTGCCTACAAAACATATAGTACTTTAAAAAGTTAATGCCTTGCAGTTTGTTTTACCTTTGGGGTTTTGTCCTCGAGCTCTGGTCTCAAAGATTTTCTCAGCAGTTAGGATGGGTGGAAACTGATTTACACGCAAAAGCCGCCCGGGGGTCTCACAAACTCCCAGCAGCAGACGAGCGCGGCTCACGGGCAGCACCCAGCCCTTCTTACGCGCGGGCCCGGCGGGGAGGGCAGCGGCTCAGCCCCGGTCCCGAGGGGCCGCTCAATTCCCACCGCCTCCCGTTCCCTGAATCGATGGAACTCCTCGGTGACGCCAGCCTGGAGCTGGGGAGCTCCTGCTTAATCCTGACCCTCCTGGCTCTTTCTTCGAGGAACATCCGACGGATGGAAGCCTACATAACGACGACGGTGATGATGATAATAATTATAATAATAAAGTATAGTAATAACGAGTCCTGCTCCAGCAGCCCACGGCCGCGCGTTCTCCCCCAGCCTGAGTGTGCGGGGCGGGGCAGCGGGGGGACCCCGGCGGGGGGCCTGTCCCCGCTGCCCCTCTCTCCTCCAAGCCCGTAAAACACCGAGCGTTGCTCGCTGCTCGCTGCTCCGCGCCCCGGTAACGGCGGCCCCCGGCGGGCGGGAGGACGTGCGGGGCCGCCCGTCGCGGCCGTTTCCTCGTTGCCCGTCCAGGGAGGTCCCG
>VXAC01005917.1:305944-408374 GCA_013399225.1 Rhipidura dahli | reverse complement strand
GCCGCCTCCCCGCCGGCCCCCGCCGCCCCCCGCTACTGAGGCCGGCAGGGCGAGGGGAGCCCAGGGGAGCCAGCCGGGCAGGGGCCGGCGGCCGCACCCCGCGCTCGGAGTGAGGCCCGTCTCGGGAGGGAGACAGCCAGCGCGCCCAGGGCCCCGTCCCGGAGACTGCCCTGAGACTGGCGGTTTTTAAGCAGGCGCTTCAGTTTCTGCCAGCGAAACATGGATGTGCGTAGGCTCGCATTGCTGTGGCTTGTGGGATTTTTCTCCTTTTTGGTTTTCCCTGGTTTTTTTTTTTTTTTTTTTTTTTTTTTTTTTTTTTTTTTTTTGAGGGAGAGAGAGCAAGGAGACTGAGTAGCGTGGGCTTTGCTTTTACCCTCTTGAAGTGAAGTTTTGAGGTCTTGATTTGGGCTTGACTCCACTTACCCGATTAGTCAAGAGCACTCGTGTGAAAACTTGGTGGCGTGTTCGCTACAGATTTAACTTAGGTTCCCAGTTTTCTCGTTCTCAGATCCATTTGAAAGACACAGTACTGCGACAGCAACGGTGTGCTTTGTCCTTTTTTTGTTATTTTCTTTTAGTTCAATGGACTCCGCAACAATACGATTCACTGTTGTGAGCACCTGTCAAACCCGTGACGGGCTTGCGTGCCCGTCCCACCTTTGCCCTGGCTGCGGCGGCTCTGAACAGCAGGCACTCTGTTCTGGGGCTGGGTCTGGGGCTGGACTGGGCTGCTCTGGTTTTTGTCATTCAACACACTTTGATACTGCTCCCCAGGCTCGCATGTAGATCCCGTCTGGCTAATAGCAGCCAACAGAGACTTCTGCAGAAATGTTTTTGCTTAAAATAGACTGGTGATTTCTTTTCACACAACTGACAAGTCTAAAACCGGGACGAAGGAGGAGTTAAAATACTTGCTGATGCTGTGTTTATCAGGAGAACTTTGGTAACACCTTTGAGTCATGCACTGTGAAGTAAAAGATGGTGTCCATCTCATACACGGTTCTGTATTTTCAGATTTGGGGAGTAGTTGCTGGTTTGGATGACCCTTCTCACCGAGGAGTGCCGATGTGATACAGAGAGGGTGTCCTCAGTAACAAATGGAATCAAGTGCCTTAGTTCTGCTCTCCTTACATTATATTTTGCACCACATTTCTCAAGTATTTATAATTTATTCAGCTTTTTTTGCTACATATTTTTCTGTATTTGTATGTTGCTGGGAAAGGACTTTGTTGTGCACACAGCTGGATTTTATGGCGCTGGACACTTGAATTGATTTTATAGTCTTCACTCTTGCACTGCAAGCCTAGAGGTTGACTACTGCTGGTGTCCCAACTCCTGAAATTAAGCAAAAACTACCAATGCAAATAGGTTTGTAAGAATAAAAAAAAGTTTTAAAAAAAGCCATAAAGCTCACCATTACATTTTTTTTTTTTTTTTAAATTTTTTTAGCAAAATGTAACAGGAAACTTCACACTTTTGCCTCCTGGTTGTGTCCCCACCCTGTTGTCTGCGTGTCCTGACCAGGGACGATCCTGTCCGTAGGCAGCATTTAGGGCTGTAGCTGAAAATGACTGCTGTCCTGCCAGAGCCATGAGGCAAATCTCCCTCTAAGTCCATGACAGCCCCTTGTGATGGGTGTCTTGAGCAGAGCTGGGGTGTGAGGAAGCTGTACTAGCAGGGGTGGAAAATAGGTGGGTTTCGGTCAAGTTTTGTTCTGGCTCTTCTGCAACTTTGACTCTGCTTGTTGTCTTTTGATAAAGTATCTCAATACATGGGCTATTTTTTGTTAATGAAAGGATCAGACATTGCCAGAATGCAGAAAATGCCCTGACATGGATGTATGGCCTTCAGTAAGACCATGGAATGTCATTTTCCTCTTTTGAAACACAGCATACTGCGAGATTTCTCATGTCTTCATTTCCTCTGAGGATGTAAAATGTCTTAAAGGGCATTATGAGAACATTAGGAAAACCAGCTTCTTTATAAAATTCCCCATACTTGAGAATGTTTTCAAGCCTACAGCTAACCTGCCTTTTGAGACGGCTGGAACTCCCAGAGCTGAAAGCAGGAGGTCTGTTGGGGGAAAAGACGTAAGCAAAGGGAGCTTCAGACTGAAGGTCCTGCAGTTCTGCTCATACATGCACTGCTGCTGAAACACAGCCTGTCTTCCCTCCTCCCAAAAAAGCCTGTACATAAACCACAGTGTGAGAGTACAGCCAGAGACAAGGTGTTTAATTCCCTCAGAAACCATGCTGCTGTTAAACTGTATCAGTTGCTTTGACAACACACAGAGGTAAAGCTCTGTGCAGGCAAACAGAAGTCGGTACTGTTGTCCTCCAAGTTATATGTGAGCTCTGGCCAAAAAGGTTTTAAATGAGAATAGTGCACTCTGCTACTTCCCTACACAAGTTTGTTTAAAATCTATCATGCATTACAGGATTACAGGATGTTACATGGGATAACCTGGTATGAATTAACCTTTCTTCAGATTGCTGCATTAATGAAAGAGTGCGCTCTTAAGCTGATGTGTGATCCTAACAGTGCCAAGATTGATCCTTCATTTAAGTACAATGTAATATCTGGGATTTCTGGAGCCCATTCCTTATTCTATGCTTTGTTTATTAGTTGCTTCAGAGAAGAAGGAAACATCGCCAGAAAAAGGAGGGGAGGGATCTCTCCTTAACAGAATTTAAAGGAGGAGCTGTATGCTGATGGCTGTGTCCAGGCAGAGGTGGTACCAGGAAGAGTCCTGGCTAGCTGTGCCTATTGATAGAGGGCTGGAAACATTCTCTGGTCTGCTGTAAACATCGACATCCAGAACGTGTAACATTTCTGTGTGCTCTTCAGATGTGTGACCTGAGATTCAAAATACAAAAAGTACTTGCTGAGGCTGGACAGTAAAATCTTCTGAGTGCTTCAGAAAACTGGTGCCAAGTAAAAATCCTGCCAATTGTGTTAAGTAAAGCACAACATTTTTGTGCTTTGATACCTGGTAAAGTGCTTTTATTTGTTATTAAGAATTACTTTTTGTGAAAGTAAGGGGGAAACCTCTAGATGGGAATCACGCATACTCATTTTTTAACAGACAGTACATTTCTGTGCTCTTAAGATTTTACAGAAGCATAGATTTCCAAAGCAGGGTTCAAAGACAGCCTACTCACAGTTGTCTGTATTTCCGTAGCTGAGGTTACTGAGAGCTATGGAAATGCAAGGCTTTATCAAAGATTACACTGGGCAGCAGCTGTAAAACTCTGACTGGTCCATGCGTGTACCGAAGGCTTGCAAACCCACATCAGCAAAACCCAGGGCTCCTGCTCCTGGTCATAGGTTGAGACATGTGTTGTAATTGCAACATTATTCTCAAAGAAATATAATCAAAGTGAAGTAGTTTTAATTCCATTAAAATCTAAAGGCCAGTAGAGTAAAATATTAAGCGAAGCACTCTTCCTGTTTAATTGCATTACTGTTAATGTATTTCATAAAGATGCAAAGCATAACTTTTGGAGGATGTGCTCATCAACACACCCCCTCCCCTAACTTAAATAAGAAATTTAAGATTTACTGCACTTCCAGAAAAACACCAGCTCCAAAGATTTTTATTTTATGCAAATTTCTGTTCCCCCACCATGAATTAAGGATTTAGGGGAGGAATAGCTGCCAAATAGTTTTATAGGTGTATATAAATGAAAAAAGTTTAATATAGTTGAAACTCCATAGGAGTAATTGTGAAGGACATCAAAGCTAAATCTTCCTTAAGCAATTTTTTGCCCTGTACACTTACTTTTAAATTCAGCTTTAAATGATCCAGAAAAGGACTGTGAAGCTAAATTCACTTTGGTGTCATGAAGATCTGTAAGCTTGCATGAAAACTACTTCTGTTTCATTTAAAATTGGAGCTTTCAGTCAGTACTTGGAAAGTCTGGCTTCTGCTCCCATTGGCTTCCCTGGGATTTGGATCCAGCCCAAAGTACTGCAGGAAGGTAAGGGGAATGATCTAGGTTTAATTGTCCATTCTGTTCAGAGTCTTGTGTTATGGGGTTAGGATAACATGGAACTGTGATGAATGTTCATCTGTCAAGAGTTCAAAATCTGCTGTCTGTGCATGGCAGTAATTAAATCACCTTAATTGTTTTTTCATGATTCTTTCTGAGAGAGGGAAAATTACTTGCCTTGGATTAGCATATTGCCAAAGACTGTTATAAATATTTATGGGGTGTACTCTTTCAATAGAAAGCCTGTACATTCTTCACAGGTCTCCATAGTTCTTTTTCTCAAACACAGAAGAGTAGTTACTTGAATGCACTAATTACCATCATTTCCCCCTCTTGCAAAGCTTCAGTAGATACTGGTTTAACAGTAAAAAAGGTAAGTAGTTTAGAAAGAAGCATTGCAAAAAATATTTAAT
Source organism: Rhipidura dahli (assembly GCA_013399225.1). Taxonomy (NCBI): domain Eukaryota; kingdom Metazoa; phylum Chordata; class Aves; order Passeriformes; family Rhipiduridae; genus Rhipidura; species Rhipidura dahli. The sequence continues at coordinate 403,969 of VXAC01005917.1, read as the reverse complement.
TACCTCTGTAAGCTGTAGAATCTTTTTGAAGGTGCACGTTTGTGAAACAGGTTTGAGAGTTCCAAATTTTTTCCTTTTATGGTTGTAGAAAATACAGAGTTTTGGAAGAATTACTTGCTTCTCTCTCTGTTTTTTTCCCTGCTTTCACATTAAGGCCTCATGCAGTATTCTTATATTCTAAAGTACTGAAAAAAAGAAAAAGTAGGAATGTAAATGCTCAGTTAAAGAGCTGCACAGCTTAGTTCTTTTATTCATAAAAGGTGGTCAAGCAAAATATTCCCAAGAGTATGAAATAATTATGCCTGTGTTAAGAATGGTGGAACAAAGCAAACAGTATAGTCCTGCCTTGAATAATGGCAGGATTTCACTGTAGATCATTATGGAAAACTCAGGAAAACAGTCAGTGCACAGCTCTTTCATGGCTCTGTTGACGCGTATGTATGGTCTGTGCTGGGAGAGACGCATTTATGTTGCATTGCAGGAAGTAAAGTTGAGGGGCTGGTGCTTCTCCATAAAATTATTCTACCTGCTGATGTTAGAGGGTAAAAGTTTTGCTTTTAATGCCTGGAAACTTGGAAGGTTTTTTTAACATAGAAATACCTTTTGAGAAAAGTGAGTAGTCAGTTAAAATCCTTCTCAGCCTATTTCAGCATTGTATGTAAAGCGTTCACATGCTTCTCTCTTGGGTTGCTCTCCTCCTGAAAATCTGGACCTCTGATATATCTGGGCATTTTGAAACCATGCTTGACATCTTGAGAGGTTGCAACACACAACAGAAATGCCTGTCCTTTGAACAGTTACTAATATTAATCAAATGGTTCCTTTTTTCCTTCCAGAGAGCTGTTTCCAAGCTTTTCCTGTAAAAGTAATGACAAACTCCAGTATAGGCAAACATTCAAATTTTGATTCATACTGCTGAGGTTAATAGTTTGCTAAAATATCAAGATCGGGAAAAAACATTTTTAATATGATACAAAAGCAAACTTGTTTTGCTAAGACATTGCAGCTTTAGTAAAGATATTTATTGAACTCTGTTCTAAGGAAAAAATATATACTTTTTATAATAGTGGACATTGTACATAAGTCATGGGATCATTCCTTTGTGTTTTAACTATTCCTGTTGTTTACACTGCTTTGACAAAATCCAACAAAGCTTCTGACAGCGTGCCAAGAGAGATTTAATGAGTATTGCAACGTAAACGGAACTGGTGAAGCACAGAAGGTGCAGCTGTAAGAGCACAGCAGCTCTGAGGCTGGACCACAGTGCCAGCTCTCCAGTCTGCTCTCTCCCTTGGAGCACATCCCTAGTCAAGAGTAGGAACAGGGCAAGGGGACACCAACACAACACTAAAGTCATCTCAGCCTACAACTGGGCTCAACTTCCTAAGCCAGGTGTGGTTAGCAAGAAATTTCCTTCCATAGCTTGTAGGATTTCAATGATAAAGCATTTGTCAAGCTATGTTTTTGTACAGAACTGGGCATGTTTTGCAAAATACCTTAACAGGGCATCAGACAAGGGAAAAATATATTTGTAGGTATCTTTCAATCAGGTACAATTGAAATGCACATAATTAACACTAACTGAGCATGCACTTACATGTGTGTTACAAGCAAAGGAAACATAAAGACTTGTCCAAAACAGGGAACAAGCATCTAAAATGCCGTGCCTGTGTTGGGTTTGAGGAGTAAGTGGTAATACCTTTGCCAGCTTTGCACTCCTATTAACAAGCTAGACAGTGCTACGCAGACTTTTGGACTGTAGCAGCAGAGGCGTTCTTACCCTGCTTCTAATAAGTAATGTATAAGTACTGTGTGATAAGCTGACCAGTAATTTCGAGTAAGAACTAATTTGTCCTTGACTGAGAAAGTCAGCTGTCTCACCCTCTGCAGTATGGACTGGGGAAAGAGTGAAATTACAGAGCCCCATTACTTTTTTTCCCCCCTTCATGGTCCTCTCTGTAGAGCGTACCTGAAGGTTACTGCTGCTCCTCTGCAGACAGAAATAGGTAAGGGAGAGACAATCTGAGTGGTAACCTTGAGAAAAAAAGTTGGAGCAGATGGCATGAATTGGGACTGCAGTAGTGTTCTATCTACCACCAAAACTTAGCAACAGAATTTTCAAGCATTAATGGAGAAGTAATCTCCTTCATACTTTGGAGGGAATTAATGAGACATTTCACATTCCCGTGACTACCAGCCAGTATGACAGCACGTACCATCTACAGCTGTATTCTTGTTGGAAACAATGCTGAAGAACTTCACTGGAAAGGTATTTTGGAAGAACTGGTCACGGATTGGAAAGAGTTCTCTTATTTTTTTGTAAACATGGTGAAAACATAGATTTAAATAGTAAAAATGTTACTGATGGAGTTGTCCCCCTATAAATCAGGGCAATGCTATTTATAAGTATGTTTATTTTGCTTTCTAGCATACATTCTCAGATCTTGAAATGGTATACAGTGCTTGTTCCAGTAATTAAGCTGTTTTAGACAAGGATTTTACATGTAGTGTTTTAGCAACTAAGTTTCTTACAGTATAAAACTGGCAGCCCTTCCAAGCCTGTGTCATCCAGGAGGGTAAGTGATTATTACATTTCTGTGAGCTCACTGGAAGCCTAAAGAGCAATCAAGCCCTTCTTCCCCTGCAGTTTCACCATTAACTTAAGTGCACTTAATTATCCAGTTGTAAATGTGGAGATTTCAAATACAGAATCTAATGTATATTACCTATTAGAATAATTAAATTCCATTTTAATAAAATGGTCCCTAAAAGCAATTTACATTGCAACACTTATACACCTAATAAGGGGAGAATTATTACTGTATTTGCTTTTCATCTGAAATGGAGAAGGGGGTTACATCTGCAGTCTCAGGTACACTCTATTTTGTTCTGTACACTGTATTGTCCATATGAAATGCATTACTAGACACCTCAATCTAACTGTACAAAGTGGTAAAATACACTTTAAATGGCAGCAAGGAATGGGAGTTTGTTCTAAATTAGACACTTTAATGAGACACTCTGCTTTAATAATGAATGAACAACACAGAAGAACATAAAGAAAGATGAATTTTGTGAAGCAAGAAAAATAAGGGGTGGTTTTCAAAGGCAACAGTGCCATGGACTAGTTTTGAGCTTCTGTTTCTCTACTTAAAAAAACCCACAACAATTCACTGAGATAAAAGGAAACTTTTTTTTTTTTCTGTATGCCATTAAAATAGCTTTGCACTGCTTAATTTTTTCTGCAGATTTCTAACAGGAAAAAAATTCAAGCACAGCAAGGACTTGAGCAGAACCTGATCAAAAATTTTGCTTGCTTTTTTTATTAATCTGTGGTTGAGCATTCAACAGATGTTGAGCATTCTGCAGATTTAAGAATAACCAATAAAATGCTATAGTGAGTGTTCCACTTTTTCTAAGCAAAGCTTGTTGCCACTTTATGATTTACAGCACTTGAGTTACTGTTCCAGTTAGGTTCCTTTTCTTCTGCCAAAATTCATGATCCTTGTGAAAAGGGGAAAATCTTTCATAAAGTGATGTGGAGCTTTCTGCCAATAGCTGCCCCTCAATAAATTAAAGGACTTGGTGGTGAAAAAACATTTGAAAGCTCCCAAGCCTCAGTAATTCAAGTCTTAAATTCTGCTATTCTGATCAGTTAATTGTTAAAAGTAGGACAAGACTGGTTATTAGCTCTTGAAACTGAAGAAAGAATTAGTGAAATTTTTATGTCACCTCCTGAAATGTCAAGGGATGCTCTTCAAGGAAGCCACACAATGCAGCCTATGATATCCATCTCTGGTTTTAATACTTAAAATAAAATAAAGTATTTAGTCACTTAATTCAGATGCTGCATATTTTTAAATACAACAGGATCAATACAAACTTAGTAACTGGGTGAGGGGTTCAAAATCTAACACATTTTTTTGTGATCAGTGAGAGACAAGGTCAGCAGCAGAATAATGTATCTGGTTATAGGTAGCTTAATGAGGTTTTATTGCTGAAATAGGGCAGGATCTATTCCATCACATGGGACATACAAGCAAACAGATTTCAAGACTACCTTACATACTATTATAAATCACAGCCATTTACCTTAGAACATGTGACACATTAGAAAATAATACTTTGGTTGCCAAAAACTGAGTCTCTCAGGCATTTCCTTTGCTGAACAGATAAGCTCAGACATGTGCAGTGAGTTTATGCTTCTGTATGTGGCACTGTAGGATGCTGAAGATGGTCCAGTGTTGCTTCAGGATCAGATGCTTCTCTTGGCTATGTGTTTCCTGGACTCTCAATGACCAATTTTTCTGTGGAGTACAGCTGGCCAATGGTAACCTGAAATTGAACCAAAATATCAGAAAGCTGAAACCAGAAAGTAAACAGGTTATAATTTAGGCTGCACAAAGAATCCCAAGAACTGAACAGCCCATATATTAAACCTTTCCATAAATACATTTTTCTTTCTACAAACATTTCTTTTTGTCAATAATACACTTGTCTAGACCTCAAGAAAAAGAACTAATACATAAAATACTTGCATACATAAAATCTTGAAATAATGACATTGAGGAATACCCTTTAGAGTCTCAAAAATTAACATCAGAAGTAACTACAGAGAAAAAGCAAGCAGGCTCTACTTCTATAAAAATGAAAAGATGAATATAATGAAAAATAAAAGATGGATAGAGTCAGCAGATATTTCTTATTCTTTTTGGGTGGAGAGCCTAGATATAAATTGCATGGCTTGGTATTATTTTCCAGTTCCTTTGGAATGCTAATTTAATTTGCCTTATGAATGGTGAAAACAGTTCAACAGTTGTTAGTTCTGCAGTAGCATTTTACACACACTGGAACTACCTCTTGTTCACGAGATGGTATTCAGACCTCCTATATTTGTGCTTTCTAGTGCAATGAGGAAATGGAAAATGACAAAAACGCATCGATGCTTCGATTCCTCTTGTTCTTTAGCACTTTCTAGTCTGCCCCATAACATTGGTACATTGTGGTTGGATGTGCAGCTGGTGGTCATCACACACAGCTCTTGGCTTAGCAGCTGGGATGGAGAAGGAAGAAGTTTCATGCAGGGTAATGAAAGCAGAAGACAACATTTATTTTTAAAAGTATGGATTTTGGAGTCTGCTTTTTAATATCTGTTATGCTCTTTCTTGCCCCTACTTTCTCTTTCAGGCCTGGGTACACAGTAGCTCTGTGTCTTTTTCACAAAAAAAAAAAGGGTTCATACATATAATCGTTGAATTAGGACAAAAAAGGCTAGATGCTAAATTACACTGAGCATGGTATATTTAGTAGAATTTAAAACACTGCAAATTAAGCCTAACAGAAAATCAGGCTCTCAAAGTAGTAAAAAATTAGGGAAAGAACGTTTTTGGCATTTTCCATTTACCATTTTTTGTGAGGAAAAAATCCTGGCCACTCTTGAATAAAAATTTCTCATCTATGTTACCACTCACATAAAATGTGAATAATATTGCTTTTTAGGAAATGAACTATTTCATCTTGATAAACAGCCTTGTCTGAAACTTGTAATGCATTGATTTTAATCTTGAAATATTTGTTACAAGGGAGCATTTATGAAGCTGTTCGTAAAGGAACAGAAGTTTTCCTTGCCAGCAAACGTTCCCTTCTTTTGGCACTCTGAGCTAAGTTCATAACAGCATATGAACAACTCTGATTATTTTTGAATTTACTTATGAAATATGTTGTATACAGAATATTTAAAACAAAGGCCATACACAACTGTGGCATGTGTTACCAACAGAAATTTTAAGCTGTCAACAAGTGTTACTTGTCAAAGAGAACTCGCTGCTCTGGGTTATGTGGCAGGCTGTACACTTTAGTTGCTGCCTTACCACAAACCATGCTGTAGTACTTAATTTTTGTATACAGTGTTTTGGAGCCCAAAGAATCTTTAATCCTTTCCCACACAGTAGAGCAAATTTAATGGGAGGCTCAGAGGGATTACAAAAATGCTGAAACCTGAATTGCATTTTTTTTTCTGCCCCAACTGGAGAGATAGATGAGACTGAGTACGTGACTTCTCAGTCAGTCATATTCGGCCGGGGCAGATGGCTTTGTAGGAGAAAGGTTTGAGCTGCTGTTTGCTGTCCCTGTGCCAACAGGTGGTGTTATCTCCTGCTGCACCTCTTGACTCGAATGCAATAAAAGCACAGATTTATGTGTGAGTGGCTTCCTTAGCAAACTGCAGGCGTGCAGGCATTTCAGCAAGTGCAGAGCCACCAGTGCTGTGCTGTCAGCCTTTGCTGAGCTGCTGCAGCTTGCCTGCTCTGCTGCCTCCCTTCCAGAACCTATGCCACAACATGGGAAGCTGAACTTTGAAATGTAAGGATTTTTTTTTTAAGCCATTAGCCTTGAATTGCAAAAGTTATGATCAAGACTTTGCCATGTGCTTGAGACAAAACAAACAGACCTTCCATTTATAGCTGCTGAAAAATTCCCATCTATAAACATCCCCTGCCTCAGCAGAAGGACTGCACCACTATTTGCACACTGACACTCATTAACCCTCTGAACCACAACAGCCTTCTTGCAGCGTCCTCACCACACCGAGTCTGAAGAAAGCACTTCAGCAGCAAGCACTCACTGTGGATCATTCTCCCAAATTAGAGACTGAAGTGGCTATCTATTGTGCTCTTCTTTCATCCTGCGTATTGGTAGCTTGTACACCACATTTACTCTTCTGGTAGGTGGCTGGAAGCCAGGGCATAGGTCAGTGCCAGGCAATTTTCATTGACCACAGGAAACTTTTGGGGGAAAAGGCTCTAGGATTTGCTCAGCAAATTGGTTACCCAAAATTTTATTTACCTCTTTTGGTAACACATTGCAATTCAGTTCCCCAGGAAAGAAAGTGCAGAAAAGAACCACTTTGTCATCAGGGCAAGACATAGAAGAATAGAAGTATAAAAGTTGCTTTTCAGCTCCTTCTGAATTATTTGATGTTTAAATTCAGCCTGCAAAACTATGTACTATGGTTCTGACAGCTCTAGCCCTCAAAACCCGACAATTTGTCCTTGTTCAAAGATTTAGTACAGGTCTATATGGACAGCTGTTTCTTGTTAACTTGAAAACCTTACTATTGCCTTCTGTCTGAATCCAGAAGAAGGCTTAGGGCTTCAGAATGGGATTTATCAGCAGATGTAAGTGAGAAAACAAAGAAATCACTGAAGAGTAAGCAGTGCTCCATCCTGTAACCCAACCTTTCTCTGGTTATTAGGTGTTTGTGTGTTCATATGGAAACAGTACCAGTCCTTTGTCATAGCTGGCGGGAAGCAATCAAAGGAATAAGCCACTTCATGGAATCTTTCATTGCTATTGGGGAAAAAAAAACAAGCAGGAGAAGTTTTCCCTATATAACAGAGCATCAGAGATGTGTAAGAAGAGGTGCAGTAAGAGTTAAATTGTAGAATTAAGTAAGAAAAATTTTAGAAGCAAAATCTGAATGTCCTGCAGACACTGGAAGAATATGCTATTACTCTAAAACTTCAAAAAATCCAGTCAAATTGACAACTCTGAACTCTGTCCTCTGCAAAGGTCTCTGTCTGGCCAGTGTCTGACTCTCAGGGACACCTGTGGCTGGTGAGCAGGCTGTGTGTGGCTTCCATGCCAAGCCATGTGACAGATGCAATTGCAGTGGGACAGTGCTGGCCTGGGAGGCAGCCTGAATCCTGGGGGCTGCCCTCCCATCTTGACACAGCTGGTGGAGTAGATCCTGCAGACCCATTGCCACTACTTGCAAAATACTACCAGATTATCATCTTCAGTTTCTGAAGGTATGTGGCAGGTCTTGTGTTTTTCATCCACACAAAGATTTTACTTTGGAGCTCAGAGTTGAGATAGAAGTGACTGCTCATATTTCTGCAGGGCTGAAAATAAGGTGACCTGGTTTTAAATTTTTTTTTGAATTTGCCTCAACCAGAGTGCAATAGGTCAGCTCTGGAAAGTATGATGGTATCTTTCCTTGAGAGCTCTGTATAAATGTCTGTATTCTTCAATAATCACCACATTTTTCCTTCCTTAGGCTCTGCAGTGCAAAGGTGTGTTGCCTCTGCAGCACAAAGGTGGCCAGACATATCTTCTTCCCACGTACTTTACAGAATTGTAATTGTGTGGTGTATAACCCATGACCTCTAGCAAATCCTGCTGAGCCCTGATGAAGACACTTTTTTCTCTCTGTCACTGAATTACTCATCCTTATCATCCTGCCAAACATGCCAATCTCCAAACTACTACATGCTTGTGTGATGTCTCACTGATAAATTTCAGGGTGCATGCCCTAATATTACTCAAGTAAGTAGCTAGGCAGCAGCCTTTCTGCCCTCAAAAGCAGGCTAACTACTTTTAATTTTTTTTTCATGCCACTGTTTATTTTTTGGTGGCAGACAAAAGCAGGAGTGGCCTAACAGGAGAGGGTGCAACATTCTCACCTTATACAGAATCAACTAACTGGGCAAGGCAAGGCCTAAACACACAGAAGTGCTACCACAGCACAACAATATGAAAACATTGTAAGACAGCAATTCCTTTAGGCCTCAGTTTTTAAAAAAATTTACCTCCCAAGAGGGTCATCACTGGAGAAGTAACAATGGTTTCCTGGTTTTTTTGAAGAAATGCTTATCATAACTAAAGCTGATGTACAACAGATAGCTTTACATATAAAACACATTTATATATCTAAAATATGTATAGGTTGCATAAATATATGAAAAATACCCATCTCTACTTAATAAACAGTCATCTTCTCTCTTTTGGTACAAATGTGCAGGCAAGACATGGTTACCTTATTACAGCCAGGGATCACATATAAATACATACATTTTTATGGTTCTTTATTATGTAGAAAAGTGAAGAAGTCCTGTGTATTAATATATACCATACACACACACATATGTATAAATAAATATTATATCAGGTTGTTTTTTCCTGTTGCACCTGAAAAACTGACAGGTGTATTTCATGGGCAAACTGCTGAATCTTAACTAGAAAGACAAATCCCTGATGACACCACAGTCATACTGTATTTACTGCTGCTAATCTGCCCCACTAACACTATATGAAGAAGTTTCACATACATATTTTCTAACACTGTGACTATAAAATCTATCTTAAGTGAATGCTGGCAAGAATAGAAATGTACAACAATAATGGTTACTTGTAAGACCTTGCAACAGTCTTGCAAGTTGTTTACCTAAAGTCCTTCCTGTTGGATGATGCCAACCACTTTTCAATCCTATTGCAAATTTAAGTGAATTGGTTATTGTTTTTAAGAAGCATTACCTTTTCTCTCCCATGCCCAAAACTGGATATGCTAAACACAGAACACTTTAAAATAAATATTTTTCTTATTTACTAAGCTCAGTTTACTAGTTTTTGTTTGTTTTTAAAATATGAATAAAATTTTTGAAATGATCTTTTACTGCAATAATAAACACTCCAGTGGGGTACACAGTAATTAATACAACTCAAATGGAACTAAAACCTCATCAATAACTTCAGTTCCTTGCCAAATCTTTGTGTTGGTATTAATTGCTGCAGCAGCAGCCTTACTTATTTTTTACTAAGGAAAGAATGTTGAAAAACTGCATTTGGTTCTTAATAACATAGGTTATTCCAGTTCTTCAGAGCTGGAATCAATGTGGAAAAAAAATTATTTTGGAGACATTTCCCTTATTTTGATTGATTCCATTTGTCTACACAGAATGGGAAAGGAAGTGAAGGAAAACACAGAGCTGAGAAGTTTGAACTATTATTTTACTTCTGCCCGTGCTTTGCAAATGCTGTTTTCCTTTTTTCTTTGTGCCATAACATCTCCTACAACCATTGCTACATGAAGCTTCTGAAAAGGCAGGAAATGTTAATTTATTGCTACCATTTGTCTGGCTATCACTACACATGAAGGTGTGAAGTAAAATAAGACAGCTAATAGGCGAGAATGTATCTGAAAGCTATTTCTCTTAATAATGATAAATTATGTAATTTTGTTAGAACCATATGCACTTTATCTTGAACACCTTCATTTGGCCTATCAGAAGCAGAATGATGTATTTATTTAACACTCTCATTAATTTATTCTATGGGTTTCCCTGAAGAAATACTCTTCAGTGAAAAGAGCAGAGAATCTTATCTATTCCAGCAGTGATTTACACATAAAATACTGTGAGCATATATATTCATGTGTATTTTGTATATGGTGATCCAAAATTGCAAGGGATTCTTCTTTCTAAACTCTCACTATTTCTCAGTTAAGAGAGCCTCTTCTTCTTAAAATTACACAAACATGCTACTGTCCTTAGAGACATGGGCATGACAGACATGGCCTCTGCTCCAAATAACCACACTTGATGTAGCTTCAAGTAACAAGGGTCCTCAACAGAGAAAGGAAAACGTTGGGAATCTTTCAAGCTCCTTCCAGCCTGGGTTGTTCTATGATTCTGTGCAAGCCAAGTGGACCAGATTACGTGGTCCTTCAGTAAAGCCACACAGTTTCACTCCTCTCCTTTCCTGCAAGCTGCTCCGCCTAAAAAGAAAAAGGGGTGTGACAAGCAAAATGCCATCTCAAAAGCATGCAGGGCCCAACAGCAGATGGCTGCAAAGGGGAAGAATCATCCCTCTGCTATTACAAAGGTTACAAAGATCCCTCTGCTATTACAAAGATGTCAGGCAGTGGGCCACAGGAAAGCAAGCAGTGACTGATTTTGGGCTTAAACAGCCAGGTGAAGGTTTGATACAACGCACATCCCAAGGAAGAAGCAGGTCTGCAGAAGTAATGCCCTGGCTGGGTGTGATCTTTTCATGTTTTCAGCATCCAGGCAACCTGCAGGCTCCCACCTCTCCTCCCTCCCTATTTGAAACATGTTAATGTTATTTCAGCATCTTGCTTTTTCTCTCATATTTGCATAGAAAGCCTCGACCTTCACAGAGCAGCTCAAACTCTTCAAAGAGCCAAATACAGAAGAAGCACGTCTTCCAAAGAATCAATCCCATGTGGATAAAGGGGAAAAACTTAATATCTTTTCTCAACATAGCATGCAGAAGAGAAAAATCACTCAGTTAAGATGCTGAGTGTGGCAAGGAAAGGAATATAAAACATTAGTACTTGAAAATATAGAGACAAACAGGATATAGAAACAAACTGGATAACATTGTGCTGAGTGTGGTATAACAGGTAGTCTAGTAATGCTGAGACATTTGGTATGTAAATACCCAGACCATTCACAGAGGACCCTATGTTTTGCAGCAACTACATAAGCAGAATTCATCAATGCCAATGTGAGTGCCTGCCTTACTTTTGTCAGTAGTATAATACAACAGCCACTGTCACAAAACACACATTCTGCACTAGGTCCACGAAAGTACTGTAATGTTTCTGTATTGCAGATAAACTAACTCCACAATACATACAAAAACTAAATTGTCATGATAAAAGGAAAATATTTCACTCTTCAGTGTCTTCTTGGATCACTACTTCTAAGAGACTTTTGGAATGGAACACTGAAGAAAAGGTAGTCATTATAGACAGGTATAAGCAGATAATAAATATGCTTACTGAATAGTGTGATCAAATAATTAATTCTGTGGCCCTAGTAAACTTTCATACTGTGAACTACTGTGGTGCTAAAGTGAGCTGACACAGCATTATGACGACAATCATAATTTAAAGACATCCTTTTACAACAGTTTTATTTAAAGTCAGATGGCAGAAATGCAATGTCCTGAAAGAACCAACTTTAGTCTTATTTCTCATGTAAACTGGGGATCTTGGCTGCTGGGAAGAGTTACACAAAGATGTATATGGCATGTTTGATCTGAAAAGACGTAGATCAATGTCTTTCAGAAAATTACTTATCCACCTGTGCCCCCCTGCCTTTTTTTAAAATAATGCCTATCACCTTCTACACTTATCCTCCTTCCCAGTTCCTGAAAATACCTGATTTTGTCCCAAACCACTGGAACTTAGAGAAAGTTCCAGAGCAGCAAACAGTACATGGACTTTCTCTGTTTTTAACTGAGATTTGCTTGTCTACATCATGATTGTTTAAAGCCTTGAAAAGCTTTGTCTTCACATTTTTAAGTGAATAGTACATAAAGGAAGTGCAAGAGGAAAAGCCCATGAAGTATGTGCATTGGGAAATGCTGAACTTCAGGAGGCAGGACATTTTAAGACAGCAGGTACCAAGATACCAAGGACTGAAAAGCAGGACTGGCTGGATATTGTTCTGGGAAGATGCATACAAGAAACACGCTGTAGAGTATGTTGGAGCTCACAGAGATCAAAAGTAGCCCAGGAGTGAGCAAGCCCAGAGGGGTGGGAACAGCTAAAGCCACTGGTTCTTCACATAAGAAAACACTGTGGCACACGGCAGTGCTCATGGCTCCGGAAAGTGCATTTGGTTTGGCAGCACAGAAAACCTTGGTCACCACTGCTTTTGAAGCCAGCAGGTGTTTTGGGCCCATGCTCACATCCATTCAAAGATCATCCCCATAATATCTTACACAGCACAGTAGTCACCTGTGCACATTTGCTACACTTGCACTTTGATTTTTCTGAACAAGAAGCTTTCTCAGTATCTGCAGTACCAAAGCATGAGGCTGCACGAACACCTGCAGTAATAACTCCACGAGACAAATGGATAACAAGTACACAACATGTATTATGCTTGAGGACTCTCCTGTGGGAGCTGCTTCTCTCTGCAGCATCCTGCCCAATATTTTATAGAAAGCACATAGAGGTAGCAGAAGCACAGAGATGTATAATTACTCTCACAGCTCAGATGTTCGATTACTCACTTAAACAAAAGAAATATCTGTAACTAGCATCTGAAACTGCATCAATTAAGACAGGTTGGCACAATCACCTATTACAGAAATGTGCATTAATTATTTTTACTTTCAAGTGTAACGCACTGTGTACATTTGGTAGGGGAATACCACCTTAACTAAATAAACCTGGATTTGTTTTCTTTATTTATTCTGGTCTTATCCAAAACACCAAACATAAAGGGGAAAAGTTCAGGTGACTCAGAACTGTAATATTGTTTAACCTAACAATTTAACTTTTCTGTTTTGTTAATGTCCTTTGAGCCAGAAGAATGTTTTAAAAAAAAAGCCTTTTAATCTGCTACTGAAGCTATGTTTAGGGACATGAAAGACATAGTGACCCACTGAATTTTGGATTTGAATGGATGTAAGCCATAGTTTAATTATTTGGTGGTGATATGTCTGCTTCAAGACTCGAAATTGTTCTTATAAAAATTCCTGGTGCTGGTTACAGGATGGCACCAGGTACACTGCATTTTGTAAAACTGACAAGTGCTTTTATTACCACTTTAAAGTAACAAGACATTTTGTGTTTCAGGGAAAAAAAAGTCAATTCTGTAACATATACAATTTTCCAAGACATAAGAGACAGAAAATTCATTTTTCCCTGGTCTGCCAAGAAGGCTATAGCCAAGGATTAAACTTAATTTTATATGAGGAACAATTTACTTTAAGGTTCCAATACATCTCTTCCTCCACGCAGATGTTACCTTATATACACCTCAGATATGATTACAGTCTGGGCTTTTCTCTGTGCCCATTCAAATTACAAAATAAAATTTATCTTTAGAAAATATAGCTGTATTTACAAAGATAAATTTTGTATTGGATGTCTTTGATTCAATCTACATCTTCATCCAGAAAGGAGCACCCCATTGAGGCAAATAATTCCATGTCAAGTCCGTACTGCAGTGTTTAGGAGATCTTTAAGTGTATCAGGACAGGAATAAATTTTTATTTTTCTGCATTAAAAAGACTTCATTTTTTGGGCAAAATTCTTACAGATTACTAAAACAGATGACTATCTGTTCCTGACAAAATCGTAAGGATAACATCCTTGTTTATCTTACTTCTGTGATGGAGGATATCCAAAGATTTCTTTTTTCTTGCTCAGCCATCACTCTTGCTTTACTATCTCCAAACCCCCAAGCTTCAAAGAGCATTTTTCTTTTCCTCCCCTCTTTTGGAAGAGTTCCAGTGAAAGCCATAGAAAAAACCCCATTGCCTGGACTGTTTACACTCTTTAAAAACCTGAGTAGGAGGCCAATGAGAAGAAAGGACATGAATGTTTTAGGTCTGAGGATGGATCTGTTGAATTTCAGTCAATGTTTGGGCCTCTGCGTTCTCACTTGCTATCCACTGTGCCAGAGACAGCCTGAAATCACTTCTCAGGTCCAGCTCAGTTTCCAAACCAACACCCCAGTCAAAAAACATGACTTCGATCTACTTTATTAAGCAACCTCTGCAGAGCCACAACTGCAAACACAGTGAACTACTCTGTTCCTCTTGAAGTTACTCCAGGTGAGGGCGGGTAGACTTCTGACTTCCTACAGCTTCTCCCCTGGGGCAGGAATTGCTACCCTTGCCTCTCAGTGCCAAGGCAAACATCCTCTGCAGCACCACACCAAGCTGAAGCCCTTGTGCTTGGACGTGCCCAAGTTGAGGTGGGTGTCCTGCCATCACACTGCTCTTCAGCCGGACAGCTCAAACTCAGCCAGTTCCACACACAAATGGGTTAACTTCCCAGTGCTCCTCCACCCAGCCCTTTTTACAAACAGTAGGAAGAATTAATGAGGGAGAAAATAATTATTTGCAAACCCTGCAGCTTTTGAGCAGGAGATATCTATGTTTGTGTGGATATAGGGTATAGCTTACATTAACTTGTTTAATTGGACTAAACTAAAGCAGCATTTTTTTCTTTTTTTTTGGCAAAGATAAATTACTGGGTTTAGAACAGCTGGTAAGAGCTAATTCCGTACAAAGAGTTCTTTTCAGTAGTGTGGGTGGCAAAACACTTTCAGCAACTGGCCTAATTAGTTCTTCCTTCTTTGCAATAGCACAGGACAGTTCAAAGAAGAAAAAAAAAAAAAAGATTGTAATGGAAGATGTGGTATAAAATAATCCTGTTTGCTCTTCTGGTTTTGCCAGTCCTCCCTTATTCAATGTCACACTAAGCAGAGGCTTGCCCTAGTGTTTTGCAGCACAGATAATAATTAGGAGTGGGAGGTTAGCACTTACTCCAAACACAGGCAGGGAGCAATGTCTGTTCCTTTGCACACATCGAAGTAGAGCATTCCTCACCCAAAACACGCCAGCCAAACCCAAGCAGCAGAGTGATGGATGCACCACTGAGGGCTTTCCCCTCGGCAGAGCTCCCACCCAGCTTCTGGGTGGTGTGTTTAGCATGGATGGGAAGCCCGAGCTGCCAACGAGTTCCACTCCCCAGCGCACCCTCTCTGACATGGATCATTTATGTGACAAAAGACAACGCGGCTGCCAAGTGGGATCATTTCAGCTTCACTGCTCCCGGTGTACAGCCCACCAGCTGCAGTGCAACAACCCACTGCCCCAAACAAGCACTAACTTGAGCACACAGACACCTTCCTTTCCATATGAGCTGGCCAGAAGCACAGGCTCTTCCACCAGCACACACAGTGACGTGCAAACGCTCCGCGGCTGTCAGCAAGATACAGCTCCAACCGGATAAAAACTGGGCTTGGCGAGATCCACTTGACCTGCTGAATGTCACTGAGATAAAGGGTAAAAGGCCAGGAAGGGCACGGATGTTTGAATTTACCTTCATTACAGGCCATCTAGGAAAGTGCTGGAAATTCTTTTCTAGCTCTGTTGTTTTGAATAATGACTCTGGAGCTGTGCTCGAGCGAGTTACAAATCTATTTAAAAAAACAATCCAAATTGTAACAAGCCATTACCAATGTTTCTTTTTCTCCTAACTAGACTGAATAAAGGCAGGATTATGAAAAACTTCTGTTAGGAAAAATTGAATGTAAGGGGGAAAAACATATTAAAAGTGAAGAATATTTTATGAAGACAAACTTACCAACTAATGAGGAAACTCTCCATTTAGCTTAAAGAAAAACACAGCAATGAAACTAAAAAATAACAGTGTCTACCTGTATCTATAGTTCCTGTTTTGTTTTCTTTTTAAATTATTTTTATATTTGTCCACTTGTTTCTGTTGGCAGCAAATGAAAGACAGAGGGCTACTCCTATAGATAACATTAGTCAGATTGATTAAAAATAAGAACTAATGAAACTTCTTAGAACTGTTTGCTGCTCATTTACAGTTTGAACAGTTTGATACTGAGAATATTATTTTCTAATACACTCTTCTCCATAACAGTTGTTAGAAAGTTTATGGAATTTTCAGTCAATGGAAGGTTATTGATGAGTCTTGAAAAGACTATTTAAAAACATGTTGGGGGGAAGGCAGGGAGAGGAGGCAGTTATGGGGAATAGATTGAATCTAGGAGTTTGTCAGTGAAGAAGCCCATCTGAAATAATTTCTAATACAACACTTTCCTCTTTCAGTGGCTTGACACCTTCAATATTTCATTTTCTTTCCATTTTTCTGTATGGAAACATTGGACAAAAAAGACTGAGTATAAACAGAAAACAGTAAAGCTACTGCACACAAGCTATTATGTAAAGAGGAGATCTGTCCTTTACATTTTAGCATTAATCATCTCAGACATTTAACAAAAGGAGAGCAAGACTAACTGGTAAGAGATTCAAAATGATTCTTAAATGTATATAATATATTATGTTCTTTAAAAAAACATATGTATCCAAAAACTATTTTGCTCATTCTATCCCAGCTTGTTCATTTTCCTATTCAAAAACACTGTGTAAAAACCTTACATATAAGCCTGTGTACAAAAGAAACTCCCCTCTGGGAAAAAACACAGAAAAGTGAGCCGGTAGATGGCATTGTGGCACTTCAAAAAACATTCCAGAAAATTCCACTTAAAAAACATGCAAGCCTAAGTGCTGTGTTTAACCACTTACTGCTTAACCAATGCAGTATTTTACTCCTGCCCAGTGCTCCACATGCGCAACCAAATAAACAAAACTGCATGATGTAACCCCACTGTTACACTAGCCCTGAAACAAATCTTGTCTGCTCTGGTTCCCAAATCCAATTAGCTCCATATGCTAGATTTACAATCCCAGTCTTGAAAATCAGGTGATCCTTATTTGATGATTAATGTCCCACAAGCCATGGCCATCATAGGTATACCAGAATAGATGTGATAATTGAAAAATATTTACTACAACGGAATCATATACAAGATCTTACAATCAATGCAGATGATACTATTTCCTGCCATACAGCAACTTCTGTGGATTAGATACCCCTTAAAAGTAAATTTCTTAAGTATTTTCTGAATATTCCCACTTTGTTTCAATTAAACTGCTGATACACCCTCACAGCTACAGATGAGAAGACTGTAGCAACCCGCCAGTTTCTTGTGCAGCACAGCAGTTCTCTATTGCTCAAACCACACAAATTTGAAATAATTTTGCAGAACTCAACATACAGAAGAATTTGTTAGTTAAGAATTATATTCCATATAAAGGCAAACTTATTTAAACTGAAGCTAGACTTACAATTATCAGTACTTTATCTGCAAGCTACTTTATAGATAAACCTGCTTTACCTTGATTGTCTCTGAGCAAGGGGGCCAGAGCAGAGACTTCTGGAGGTCTCTTCTAGTCCCAGGCATTCTGTAAGGCTTTTGTATCAATGCCCCTCATGATATTAGTTCTCAAGAAAAGGTCTAGTTTCACTATGGTATTAATTTTCTCAAGAAGTTCTAAAAATCCTCGTATGAGACGGAAAAACTTTCAGGATAGTGTAAATCAATCTGACTACCTTAAGGACCCCAGTTAAATTCAATAGCATACTCTAAGTTTCCAGTACTAGATAGTCCTTTTTTTTTCAGTGCAATTTCTAGAGTAAACTAAAGCAGTTTAGTTTTCCTGATGGAAAAATTTCAACTTCAGGTCTCCACTGCCTGATAGTGTAATACTTGGATTAAGAAATAAAGAAGCAATGAAAACTTCATCCACAAATTAAGAGATCAATTATTTTTACAAATTTAATATCTACAAAAACATAATCTTCACTTGAACAAAGCGGGGTTTTATATGTGAAAATTCCCTTTTTTGTTTATAAATAGGTTTTAAAAACACTGAAGGAGACAAGAAAAATGTTTCTTTCATCCCCTATGAAGTTACAAGCATTGCTGTGAATGTTTAGATATTAAAAATGGCTGTCTCTTTTGTGGAATAGAGGTGGTCAGGTTGGGCTGGAGCACCCAGGAGAAGGAGAGAAACAGTTCCTTCTTCTTACCACTTCTTTCAACGTGATCCCATTCTTAGAGGTAGATGACAAGTGTCATAAACCCAAAAGCATTTCAAAGAGAATAGAATGGTGTATGGGAGAACATAAGCACTGATAACTGGATCAATTGAAGGATCCACCTTTTCCAGTATTTGTCCCCACCATAGTCCACAAGCAGTTCTTCAGGGCAAAGGAGCATGAATCCGACACACATGCATACATCCTTCTTCTGAAATGCCTCCTCTGCTTCCAGTGACAGCAACTTTTTGGCAACTTCAGGGCTGTGTAACCGTAACACCATTTTAACAGACTTGATTAATTTGCATTATCCCCATTTGAACTCATCTACCCGCTGGCCTCCCCAGCATGCTGTGGCAATGAGTTCTACCATATAAATGTGCATTTGGCACTTCTTTTGAATTCTCAGGTTTGGTAGTTGATCATTTTGCTTTGACCTTGTAGAACATTCAAAACAGTAAAAAAAAAAAGTCACTCTACTTCTCTTTTCCTCAGAAATGTTTTTCTTCTGTGGGAGTTTTTAAGTGGTATATTTCTCATACCCAGGTACCAGGAAGGAGTGTAACTCAAAGACAGTACTCAACCAGTGACCATCCATGTGGTCAGGAGCAGATGAAACAGGATGATAGTGGACACCACTTCTGAACAGGCTGGAAGGGCACCCATCTGACAGCAGAAGTAGAAAAAGGTGACCTGATGATTGCTCTTACTGCTATTAAAACAGAATCATTCAGAGTGCCCAGCTGTGGCTGGTGACCATGCTCTGGGTCACAAAAGTCTATGGCATTGGACTGGACCCTTGGAGTAAACACAATGCGACCTTGTGTGGTGAACTCTAGAGTATGGTGGCTCACAGGCAAAGAAAAGCATCCTTCACCATCTTATTTATGATGTGTGTTTGGTCTTGTAACCTGTGAGGCTTGGTAGTGGGGACTGACACAGAACCACCAAGAAGGGATGCTGGGCCATCGCGTAGTTTTGCCTTCTGGGAAACCTACCTGCAACTTAAAATTGTTACAGGCCTCTCTTGCCTTCATTGAATGGTGACTTGCAGAGGACACCACTTATATGTCAGAGAGAAAAACAATTTGGTCATTTTCTTGTGTTCATCAGTTATCCTCTGCTGTCATGAGAATGCTTGATGATGAAAGCAGACTGAGCCAAGACAGACACTTTTTGTGGAAATAATTCCTCATAGCTGAATCCACAGAATGTGATTTCCTTCCAAAACCATCCAAGTGCTTGAACTTTTTGTCCTTTGGCATACTTATAAATATTGGTTCTTCTCATACAGTCAGTACTTCAACATAATCAGAGCTGGAGCATATATGCAAAAGGATTCATACTCTGATCATGCCAGGTGGTATTTTCTCAACCTATTCAGTGGCTCCTGATGCTGTGCTCAGCCACATCTAAACAAATCATGCTGTGTCTAGTATCTGTTTGGTTTTGAGAATTGCAAATACAGCTAATCCCAAAGACAAGAGATTTTCTGAAGATAACAGTTGTTTCAAAAGTCTATGTTATAAACAAGTACAAATTTTGAAACTTTAAAATGGGCTTGGTGCTGATTCACCAGAGCAGAGACCACTGTTTAACCCAGCACCAGTCAATGGGGATTTTCTCAGATGCTAAAGAAATGGTGACTACTGTGGTTGTGTCAGAGGCTTTCATTGCTCTTCCAGACCACAATTAGTCAGAAAAAACCTCAACCAAGCCTGCTCTTACCTGCACAGACATAAGGAAGAGCTCTGCTAGACTTCTTGCTAACATAGTCTCTTGAAGTGTTCCACTGCTTGTAGGACTGGTAACTATTTGTGAAAGGGGAACTTTCTAAACCGTGCACACACATACAGCCATGGAGCATCTGGACCAAGCAGGGAACTCAGGATTACCATTCCCTCAGGCTGGAGGCATCCCAGTTACAACATCTGTCCAGAAGGAGAAACAGATGGCCAACTTCTCCAGACTTGTCTGCCTGCCTGACCTGATGTCCTCTACACCAGTCACTTTGGCAGATTAATAATAATAAATAACATTAATAAGGCTAATTAAAACCCCAGGGTAAATTAAAGAGTTAATTATGTGACAGTACTTCTCAGTCCTAAATATTGGGCTAAATCACTGGGGCTCTCTATGCACTTACTGAAAAAAGCAGACCGACAGAAAAAGTATGATCCTCAAGATACTGCATTTGCTAATTTGCAGTACAATTGTAGGGTTAATTGATAATGTCTTGCCATTTCTGAAAGCAGTTTGACAGATTTTTCTAGGCACTCCAACACTGCCTACAGCAAATCTATGTGAGGTACAATAATATCTACTGCTCACAAGTAGAAGAAAAAGCTCTCAACTCAGCAAAAACTGTGTTTCTTAAAAAAAAAATTAAAACATCTTACAAACCGGTGCATAGGTTTTTCTGTACAAATCAGCATTTATAGACTAATATTTCTCACTTTGTTTCAAGCTCACAACCCAATCAATAATTACATTAAAATACACCAGCAAGGAAAAAATACAAAGTAGAGCTAGCCAATTAGGAATTTTTTTCAGCTGCAAGCATGCATATCAAATTGAACTAATAAGTTAAAACTTTTAATCTTGATTTTTGAGCGTTCTTCCCTCCATAAACTCAGTCTTGCACAATTAGTTATAGAGAAATTCTTCTAGATGACATTTAAACCATTTTTCTAGACGTGGTAGGATTTTACAGTTATATTGTCTGCAGTTGTGCTGGTAGTAACTTCTGAAGCTGCCGCCTCACTTTTACAGCAGAATAAAGACATTATGTTCTCACAAGTTCCTACGGACACCTGGCAACCACCTACAGAAGAACACCCAATTAATGGCTTCCCTGGAAGAAAGGCTACAGCTTGAGTGCAAGTCTTTCTGTTTAGTCACCAGAGAATCCATTCAGGAGAGGGGAATTGTAAATGTTTCAACTACAGGGTAAGCTTACACAAGATCTTTTAATGATGAGGTAACCACAGTCATCAAGCCATGGGGCCCAGCAATATAGAAAAGGCAATTTCCTAAATTCACACATCCGCAAACCATCATTTTAAAGTTCAGACAGGACAGACCAGCAAACTACCACAAAATAAGGGAAGGGAGATTCAGAGTCACTGCCAACTCCCTGGCGTTCCTCGCCCTTGCATTGGCTACAGACCTCACCACCCACCGTTCTTTACTGGCCCTCACTTCCAGTCCCAGTCTGAACTTCCTTTTAATGAATGCCGGGCAAAAGCTACGCAACTATGGCTGCAAACTGAGGTCACTTCTTCCCTGCAAAGTCACACTGTGGCTTGTCCCAGGGGGTTACAAAGTCCTGCCCATCTCTCTCTAGTTTAGATTAAAAACCCTCTAATATGTACAAACTGGAAGCACCCATCACAGGAGTTTGTATCTCACTGTATCACTTTGTCCCAGTTGATGTTAAGGGACATAAATTCAATTTTTTTCAGTCGCAGAGGGAAACGTTGAATTGTAAAGGATATTGTAAGAGATGGACTAAAACTTGCCCTAATTACTACAGCCTGCTTCAGTCAATATGCAAGTGTTACAAAGCTTCCCATGCAAACTGAAGAAGTTAATCTTAGAAATAAGAATGATAAATGCTGTGCTTTCATAAAAAAAAAGTTTCTCCTTTGAACTTCTAATTAGGCAATAAAAATGTATTAAGTATTTTAGGGAAAAACTTTCTCAAGAAATACAGTGATAACACATTTATAATTTTCTGTGGCTCAGATGGAATTTGACATAATTTCTCCTTAGGACCCTCCTTAGCTCCAGCCAGCTAAACTCTCATGCCTTAATTCCACAGTGATTCCAAGCTTCCTTTCATCAGAAAGCTATGAAGAACCACAGAATAACTCTTTAACTTGTGATCTAGTTGAAAAAGCCCAGAGAAGAACAGTCTGAGAAGATGCAATGTGAGGCTTGGCTCATGTCAGATTGAGTTTTCTACTTTTATGTTTTTATCCCCAAAGAGTATATGAATATATTTTCAGAATGTATTTTCAGTCTTTTTCTTACTGTACTTTCCTTCAAAAAAGGAAAAAAAGAGGTGCAGCCCCTGCACATGATACAGCCATGAAATAACCCTGCCAAAGAGATCTCACTCTTAGAGAAAGGATCTTGAGGAGTTTGCTCATGCAAGAATCTGATCCAGGAAGGACACATAGTCAGGTCACTCTGAACTGGACAGCAGACCTGAGCTTTTGAGTACATGCTTGTAAGGTGAAAGTCAGCCAAATGCCACAGAATAAAATGATGGCATTCAACATCTAGTGTCCCACTGGCAGTCAGTAGTTCCATGGTAAGGGACCTGGGGGTAGGGAAGCTGTTTCTGAATGTGGTGGCCAATCATCACTCACTGGTCTGTTCAGTAACACCCTCTGAGAAGACCAGGAGCAAACATGAATATGGCCACGGCTAATGTAAACAAATAAACCAAAACAAAAACCAGCATTAGCCAATGTCAGACAAGAAAAAATATCACTGGGAGGGTAAAAAGGTGCTGGCAAAAATTGGCAATAATTAGAAATGATCCATTATGCTCCTAAGAAGCATGGACATAGCTTTCCACCCATCTCCAAACACAGTAAGACTCCTTGAAGGCAGACACCAATTATTGCTAAGTTAAGTGATGGGAAAGAAAATGCTATGTGTGAGCACCCAGAATTTTAACAGATTGCTTTTATATCCAGAAAGGATCATCTCTAGACTATTAAATGCTGAGAACATCAGTTTTTACTGAACGTGTTTTGCTTCTGCTTTAAAAATATAATAAAGAAAGAAGTGCCTGGCATAGAGAATTGGTCTTCTTTTGCCAATAATGCTAGTCAATATTAGCATGTAAGTTTTTAATGATTCAATACACTGTTTGATTATCCACTCCCAAACCCCACCTTAATTAGTGGAAATATTGATTTTACAATGTTCAGTCCTACAAGCTTAGAAATATGAGCTGATAAACCTAGTCCTGAATGATAAAAAATTAAACTGATATAGTAATAAAATTGTAACAAAGGGAAAACGTCCTCCTGGACCTAAATTGAGTAGCAATAGATAACATTTTAAAATCTTAGTTTGAATCCTGCTGAGGCAATCATTTATGGAATGCTGCCTTGCCAAGCAAGTCACCAAGAGCTCCTTGAGAGGATATGATTGTACTGTTGCCACAACATACTGTCTATTTCAAAATATTTGCCCCAAAGTAAAAGAGAGTCATAGCACAAAGCAAATGGTGCCAAAGGACTAGCTGACAAGCTTTTCCTATCAAGGATTAAAAACATCTGGTCCAAATTTAGTTTTTTTAAAAAGAATGACAGAAAGATGGTGCTTTTACATTCAGCATACAAAAAAGTGTTTCCAGATTTCTATCCCATAAAAATGAAAATTTTTCTTTTCTTTCATAAAAATAGGAAATTCTGAGCATCTTTTCTGTCTCAGAAACCATAGTACAGCTACAGTCAATGGACATATGTTTAACATTAACAGACACACTCGTAAGTCTGAAGGGACAAGCATATTATGTCAATGTTACTTTCTGTTTTAAAGCACCCATAGCATTGCCAGTAATTCTTGAGATCAAGCTGTAACTATTAAAGCTACAGAGCCTTCACTTATTTTAAATTCTGTATTTACACAAGCATTTTTCAAATAACAAAAGACTAAGCATTCTCATTAAGCGCCCAGAACGATCACTTAGAGGAAGACACTTGTACTTGTCCCTGTTTTAGTTTTAGTAAAAAGAGGACACACATTGAACACTTTTCCTCATTTCTATAAAGGACCAACCTACATCACCAGGTCAGTGCTCATAGAAAAGGAAGGAGCAAACAGTTTTATGGAAAAAGAACACATTTTAATCCATTCTTCCTTGAGAACAAGTGTATCTTTCAGAAAAGGTAAAAAGCATGTCTTAGCTGTAAGTAAGTCCTTATGTAAAGAACTAAAGCAAATAACTAAATCCTGGCTAATATTTGATAGTTGCTGCCTTATGGAAACACTGAGGTCTGCAAGGACAGTGGCAGAATGATTAAATGGTAAACTACTATGTCAGCTGTTGAAGAGATTAAAAAGCAACAGCCTGTGTAACAGTAACAACGAAAAAGACCAACAGGACAACAGCAAGTGGTGGCATCAGCATTACCAGAAAAGTGTGTCGAAGAGGCTTTAGTTACTATTTCAACATCAAAGCAAGTACCTTAATTCTCAAGCATCCCAAGATTTGGAGGGCAGCAAGACCTTCTGAGGTGCAGCCCATTTTACAAATCATGCTTGCCTAAACATCAATTTAGGAACTCTTTCCCCCCCCTCTTTTCCTTCTAGAGAGATTTCTGGCTCTGTTGGTGATAGTAGCTGGTTCTGAGTGTTGGGTGCCAGGGCACAACCCCTCCCTGCTGCCGGAGAGGAGCAGCCCTGGGACCTGGGCACCTGCTGGGAGGGAGCTGCTCCCCAAAGTATCAGGTTATCAGGGTTATCAGGTTTATCAGGCAGTGCTGTGGGGGCACTGACATGCCCATAAGGCTTGCTGTGAGTCATATACACAGTGCAACACAGCCAGGACTCTGAAATGGTACCTCAGGCAGACTGAACACTGACACATTTCCTTCCCACTTGCAAGAACCAAGACTCAGGGCCATGACTGCTTTTCTTCTCCAGACAAATGCATCCCAAGCACAGTCAAACAGTGGGGCAAGCTATGGAAAGCATTAAAACCCTCCCATGACTGTGTATATACAAGAGATGGCCAAAGCAATTTTTCCTATGGCTGCCCACTCCCTTTCAGTCCCCCTTACACCAGAACAACTGCTCTTAGTTCAATGCAAAAGGTAAACTGGGGGCACTGCCAGTGTAAGCACAATCCTAAAAGACATTAAATGAAGAGATGTATGGACTGTCAGCATCAGTCAAGAGCTGACACATGGTGTCCCTCCCTGTTGTCAACAACAGATGACTGTGAAAAAGGCAGCCAGAGAGTAGCCAATTTTGGGAGTTTCTGGGTGATGGTTCTAGGCTAGACCAAGTACAACTACAGTCACCCCGGGCTTTCAACAGTTTAAAAGCTTTCCTTCTGTTTCAGCGTTAGGTGTGTTTTTGTTTTCCTTTCATTGATTTTATTGAGGAGATTACTAATGAAAATCAGATCTATCAGAACTTGCTTCTGTATATGAACGACACCTTTGAAGTTCATCTAGGACCTGGCAAATGAGTGCTTAAGGCTTCTTAATAAAACTCCTAAATGCAGCATGCTGTTTGTAATGATCTTTTAGCTCTTTACCAGAAAAAACTTGACTTATGTTCCTTAATTAGTAGAATTTACAGAGAATTTAATGCACAGGACAGGCAGATGCACAGACTTAATTAATAAGGCAAAGAATGCAAACAGAAATAAAATATTATCTACTTAAAAATAATTAGGTAAATAGATTCCTACAGAGAAAACAGTTTCCAGGTCATAATCCATACAATTACAACAACTGAAATGGAATGGGTACTGATTTTTACCCATAACTACAGCTCCCAATTCTGACTTTTTTAAAGTTTTGTACTAAACATTGCATAGTGTTTTCAGCACTGTGAATTTCTTGCTTAAATCAGTAATTTGGAAAAAATACATTCAGTTCTGTGACAACACATTTCGTCATAGGTAGTTCAAAACATTTTGCCAAGTGGATCAGTTAATTTCACATATTTGCTGTGATGCAATGCAACGAGACCCATTTTTTTAACCCCTATCTGGTTAAACTTTCTGGTAGAGAATTTGCGCATTTGCATGTAAACAAAAAAATGATTTTTCAGCCATTAGACCTACTTGGCATTGAGTAGAATGTCGTCAGCACTCACAAGCTACTTTCAGTTCCTGCCAGTAAGATCCATGCTGCTGTCTCTGAGTCAGGATACACAAAGTAAAAGAATGAAATTTTAGAAAGTGAATCAGAGGACCAAGCAGTGCATAAATGAAGGTGAAATGTTACTATTTTGTCAAATAGTAATATTCTTTACCAATTGTAACTTTTGTCCTTGTTTTTTTCTGCTGACACAAGTTCCTGATCCAAAAAGAAAAGGCTGATAATTGATTTATGACTGAACAATTGAAGAATCTTGAAAACTTCTAGTCGTTGTAGACGGTGAGATTGTCAATGAATAATGCCAGAGGCTGTGCATGTATGAGGCAACAATACACTTTACCAATTTCTCCAAATTAAAGCTCTTAAAGGATGATTTATTGTGGAAAGGACATATTGAAATGACTACATTTTCCCCTAGAAATCTATTACCTTCTCAAGCAGGCATTGTTCCATATGGCATTATTCCAGGTGAGCAGGTAGATATCTAATGACTTGATCTTCTTGCAAGCTTAAGTTCTTAAGCATGACACCGACGGTTCAAAAACACAACTACAAACCAAATGGAACTACTGCCATCATTTGTTATTGAAAAAAAAAAGAAATCAATTTCTCTCAGTTATAATGTACTGATACAACCTTACAGCAGTTTCTCAGGTTATTGGAGACAAAAGAAGTGAATACAGTTTCACAGTGTTACTTTTCCCACAGTCTTTGATACATGGATCCATGTCAGGAATGTAACCAACAGGAGGTAGAAGAAACTGCTGCCTTGGCTAGTTCTTGTTCTTTTGCAGGGAGTGCCAATTCACTGCACGGCTCAAGAAGCTCAAATGGATTCCCTGTTGTTATCCTTTGTGTGTCATGAAAAATATGCTGGAGGACAAGGATGTCTGAAGTGTTCTATGCTCCTGGTCTACAGATTCACTTTATGCTTTGCTGCTATCCAGCATGAATTCAAATTCCAATAAAGTGGACATAAGTTACTCATTCATAAAATTCAAAGCTGACAAATTCAAATATTTATGTGTGGAAATTAAAGAAAAAACACAAGTATACAAGTATCTCTAGGAAGGTAGGTTACATCAAAGAAATCTCACCTTTTCCTTTCCTAACAAGGCCGGTTTCCAGACTTTGTCCAAGTCCTCCCTTCCTGACAAACTACTTTAGTTTTTACACCTGGTTCATGACTGGGAACACATCCACTCACTCCACCTTTGTGCAACAAATGATATCCAATCTCCCTCTCTTCAGCAAAGCATAACTTAAATATATTAACTTGTATATTGTGTGTCAAATGTATGATAAATGTTGGTGCCCTGAAACCTAGCAGCATTTTATTATGCAAAACTTAACCAAATTCACCCTGTAAAATAGTTGTGTTTCATGCCAAATACATTAAGAATAATGTCACAGTGATAAATACACTCATCTTTTCACCTTTGGGAATGAAATTCAGGGGCTCTGACTCCAGGAGGTCCCCTCACCTTATTGACCTTCAGTGGTCATGAGACCGTGGCAGCAGAGAGAGCAAATATCTGTACAGGCTCTTTTCTGCCCACATAAACTATGACACAAAGTAGAATCACCAATCTACTTCTTGTATATGTTAATTAACTGAGCAACTTAAACCAAGTTACATTAAATAGATGATTCATAACACATGGCTCAAATTCCCTAAGTTGTTTTCCTGCTGTATTTTCTGAGACAGCATAAAGTGGCCTTGAAATAAATAGAAAACCCCACCAACACAACAAAGCAATATAATACAGAACCATGCAGCATATCTGATAAAAGAATTCCACATGGAAGAAGGATCAAGAACAACCAAACAACTTCACTTCATTTTAGAAAAATAAAATTCACAAGTTAGAGCAGAACTTGGGCAGTTCTAAATTGACACTTTCTGCAGCAGAAATATTGCCTAAGCTCTTTTAGGACTTGCTTGCATGCCAGAGCAAATATTTTCATTTCACTGACCTTGCTAGGCAACTCCCCAACATTAAGTGTATGGTAAAACAACTCTCCAGTAATATCAAGCCTGGAATATTTATTAAAAATATTTGCAATCCATGAAAACAAACTCTCAGTTCCACATATATTCAAACCTCCATTCTGTGTATTAAACAGCACAACAGAATCTCATCTAAAACAGGTTTTCATGTGGGAAAAGAGGAGGTGGTGGTGAGTGGGTGCTCTTCTCTACATTATTACTAAGATTTGACCCTTTGAGCCATCACTGACTAAAATTAGTACACTTGATTTCCAACTTTTTGGATGCACACTGTACTATGTTCCACTGCTCTACAGGAGAATTAGCAGCAGGATTAAGAAGCATTATAAATATTTGCTTATGAGAAAATAAAGGGCATATTAGGACGTAAGTTGTAATTCTGCCTCTACTGTTTGCTCTGATATACCTAACATTATGCAGGCCTAAATAACTACATCTTTCCATCTGCACCAGCAAAAATTAGGATATATGTCTATCTACCACTGTAGTCCCTAAATAATAGAGATGCGAGTGTGGAAGAGGATCTGTTGTTGTGGTCTTATGTAGGACAGCTTAAAAAAAAAGTGTCCTTGCATAAGTTATGATTCTTTGAGATCCATCAAGATCACACCCTCTTCTTCTCTGAGTGACCCTGTTCCGTTAAGTAAAAGGAAGTGGGAACTTTTTTTATGACTGAATGAATAATTATCATCCAATTACACAAGACAGCTGAATGTTATGGTCAATGGTATCTATTTAAGCAAGAAATACCTTTCTGAAATGATCTGCATTTATAATGACTGCTGTTGCTTTAGTGTTTTGGAGGCCAATTTGTACTATTTTTGGTTTCATAAACAAAATTAATAGCAAAATGGCTACTACTGTCTTCATGTTTAAAGCCTGGTTCTCACTAAGAGAGAAGATTTGTTTATGCAGATTGTTATTTACTGAGCTCTGATTCACATTCTCAGTGGAAACCCATCTTGACAAAAATGCCGTGAATTTCATTCTTGTCCCTGAAGAATCACACAAGAAATACACACAGACAGACCAGTTTCTTAACCCTCGATATTTATGACCAAGAACTACATGTAGTGTCTTAACACTTTAAAAGAAGAAACGTTGAAGTCAAAGAGATCAAGGACTTTACCTTTTAAGAAATAATCCAGTGGAGTTTGTGGTCACCCTATAGTTTGTCAAGTTTTCCATAAACCTCTAAAATCACTAACCAAGCAGCCAGTCCCCACAGATACCCATTTCCTGTTTTGTTTTTCACCTTTTATGACAGGATCCAACTATCAGTTCATAAATCCTGTAAATGCTTTTCACAGTGGTTTTTACTGCCCTTTGGACTGAAACTGTCTGGGAGGAAAGGGAATTCACTACTGTACTTTCTTACCAGCCAATTTCTGTACACATCTGTAAGTAAAACACTGAAATAGCTTGTCCATTTTGGTGTTTTACGTCTGAAATCAGAAACTGAGTAATAGCTGGGAATTGATCAGGTGAGTGTTGGAAAATGAGGACTAAGGGATTCAGGTTGAATCAGATGTAGAATATGCAGAACAGACCTTTGTATTAGACTGTATTCACAGCTGTAAGCTAGCAGAAGGTAGTTAGAAAGATGAAACTAGAACAACGGGAGTAGAAAATGTACTGATGTATTATCTTTACCATTACCAGAAGGAAATACTGGGAACTGTGATATTGTATCTGTATCTGATAGTACTGACTACTTCATCTTTAAGAAGCAATTTTCTGGGGTGGAGGGGGAAATAAATAAGTTTTGTTTGTTTGTTTGTTGGTTTTCTTTTGTTTTCTTTTGTTTTGGTTTGGGTTTTTTCACCATTTCTATGTCACTTGAAATATTTTGCAAAAACCCACGGGAAATTTCCCCCTTAATTTTGTAAATATCCACTTATGAACTGTGAAAAATTAGAAGTGTACGCACAGAAAAACTGAACACCACATTATTGAAAGTGGTACAGAGAATCACAGACTGCCTGAAAGCAAAATATTATCAGCTATCATTGCTTATACTCTTGCTTACACATCTCTCCAGCTGTGATGAAGACACTGAGTTTTCTGGAATCCAGGAAGCTTCAGAAAGCTGGATATTTGGTACAGGCATGGTAGCCAGTGTGCTCAGCTCTATAAAACTCCAGCTGAAGAGCTGGTAAATGCACACATTGCATAGTGGGCTGAGCAGCGAATGACAGAGACAGAGAGGGGACTTCAACTGCATCCCTGAAGAAGCTTCACAGGTCCTGGGAGTTTACTGACCCACCCAGCATCCCTAGTTTTGACAAAATGTGCTGCTGGGTGTATGAGATGAGTCATGCCTGAATTGCTTGCAAGTGTTACAGAATTCAAAAAGATGGATTCTCCACATCTGCTCCTCCATAGCTTTGTCTGGAGTGTTTACAGTGGGAACTGGGTGTACAACTGGCTGTTTTTCTCACTTTGAGTAACTATAATATGTAGACACAGCTAGTGAAATGAAATTATTATAAACTACTGATTTACAAGTGGACCAGTGTCTAAAACATTCACTTCTGAACACTGAAAAGAAGATACTGAGGAGGAGGTAGTGGAAAGGAAGATACTGCCAAGCTCTTCACTTAGGATGTAAATCTCTTATCCACAACAAATTAAAGCAAAGAAGAGTTGCTGGACAATTATGCACACAATTCTGCTAGAATTTGACACTCCCAGAACAACAACATCACAGATATGGATTGCCAGTGCATACAAGTAAAGCATCAGCTTCAATATTTCACAAAAGGCAGCAACTTAAACAAAACATTGAAGCATCTCTCATGGATCTGCTCTTCAAAAAGATTTAAAGCCACTGATTTACAAAAGCAACATGGTTGTTTTAACTGTGGGGAAAGAAGTTAAGTCTTGTTTAAGTCTGTACTCATTAGCAAACAGGAAAGAATGATTTGAATAATATTTTTTTTGCAAGGGCAACATAACTGTAGTAG
This sequence comes from Rhipidura dahli, assembly GCA_013399225.1. Taxonomy (NCBI): domain Eukaryota; kingdom Metazoa; phylum Chordata; class Aves; order Passeriformes; family Rhipiduridae; genus Rhipidura; species Rhipidura dahli. The sequence goes on along the minus strand of VXAC01005917.1, from coordinate 372,895 downwards.
AAAATTACTTCATCCCAGAGGATTAACACACACATTTCTGAAGAATAAATAACTGTAACCAGTCTTGTTTTAAGAAAGTACATTTTTCAGCATCAGTGATACTGATGCTTTCCAAAGTGTATGTGTAAGTCATCCAGGACAAACTGGTGACAATACTTTCCAAAACATCTAAAAATGTTGGAAGTTTGCCACCTGCTGAGATAAATGACAGTAAGTGAAAGAGATTACATAATTTTCAGGTGCAATCATTTTGAAATTCAGATGCTCATGTATCAATACATCAGAGTTAAAAAATTGAGTTTCAGGCGCAGTCTGCCTTTAATACAGTAAACACCACTCTGAAACTCCTGAGACTGCTCCAGAAAACCACCTACTCACATCTGCATCCATTAGAAACAGACTGAAAATTCACACCCAATCCAAATAAGCCATTGACTGAAACTCAGGACCTCTTCCAGAAGCTCTTGTTTTCTTGTTTTTCTTTCTCTTCATAAAACAAAAAACACACAATGCATTCATTCAAACTGGGCAAACCATGGCATTTCTGTCCTGGGAGGTACAAGGCGCAGCATTAGCTCAGTTTATTTCTAGTTACCAAGGCCTCATCACAGCCTTTGGCAGTGAAACCTGCCAGATATAATATATAAATGGAGCTGCAGCTGCATGGCCAAACTTCCACCGTGCTCATCATGGGCAAAAATAACAGCAGTACAAGCTCAGCAGGAAAAGCATGTGGGGAGACAACATTTTATAGGACAAATAAGAAGTTAGCAGTGGTGGTTTAGCCCCACTAAACTCAGAATTCATCGACCAGTGTATTTGTTATTATAAAGGATGTACTTTTCAGGAAGATCCTTGTTCTACAGACTTAGTGGAGGAAATGGTGGAAGGTAAATGTTCTTGCTGAGTCCATTTGCTTTAGGTGGGATGACAGGTTGTTTAGGAGATAATATTTTTAATATAGTTTTATGATTTTTTAATTAAATTTGAAACATTAAAGAATTTTAAAGCTGTTCTATCTTAGATTTTTTAGAAACACAGAGGCTTCTTCAGGCTCAAGACAAACTGGTTGCCTCAGCAAGCTCAAAAATCCCCATGTATAGAAAAAAAAATTGCTTGGATACACTAAATTCTCTTGGAAAGATTATAAGCTTACCTATTCACATCTCTTTACCTCTCTGCCACTGAAGAAAGAGAAAATACACCTACCTATAAACCAAACAGAAACTACCAAATTGTACCAATAAAAAAAGCTTTTAAGACCAAGATAGAGACCTGTAAATGGCAGATGAATCAATAAAACTGTGGTTCTTCATGGAGAATAAAGATCAATAAATGACCCTGTAATAGTCCAGTGATGCCTGTAAAGGATTCTGCTAGCATTCCAGAGCAAATGTGTAAGTTGAGAGACTTTTGCCTCATTTCTTGCAGTAACAAGAAGTGTTCAGCACCCCTGATGAAACACTGGCCAATCACATGTACTGTGCTCTGAAAACCAGTCTTGATGAAAATGTTGTAGCCCAGTGCCCTCTGAAGTTCTGCAAAAAGTTTCAAAGGTTCACTTATTACAAAGTGTTGCATTTAAGCTTCTTGTGTGTTGCAATGTGTCATAGGTCATATTTTGATCTTCTGATTTACCATATAAACTTGTCATCTTTGTTACTGCCAGCATGAAACCAACATGCTACATTTGCAATAGCTGCATAAAACTGATCAGGCTGAATTTTGGCAATGATGGACAGCAAACAGCAGCCATGCTGTTTGCTTACTGTGCTGAGCTAGCAGAAGGGAAACAGGAGCCACTGAGAGAATCTACATCTTTACTGTTGACAAATCCATTTCATGGCTGGCAAGAACACATCTGCACTTGGCACGGGCTCCATTTAAAAAGACAGAAGGATCATTGTTTTAGTGGACATTACAGAAACGTAACTCCCCAAGTGAATCTGATGCAGTAATAACAACCCTTTAACTGCTGTCTAATGATTTCTGCAGACATGAAATGGAATATTTTATTACTATTTTCACCCATCTGTGCTGCTTTTTCTTTCAGCTCAGGTTTGCCAAAACTGCAATGCAAGTCCCTATCCTTTACACCACCACACACGTCTTCGTATCAATACACCAATTAAACATTTCACTGGTGTCACAGGTAGGAACTGCTCAACTCTCACACAGGCAGAAGCACAACTCAGTTGTGTGTACAGCTAGAGCCTGCTAATTATTAAGCCATCGTCCTATTCTAATTTAAGGTTTCTCTTAACCTTAATAGAGAGAATCAAGAAGGAAGCTTGGAAGTTATAACATGACGGTAGGACTAGAAGGGCCATCGCTGAGTCGTTGTGTGACCACATGCTTTTGTCCCTGTGGACAATTAAGTCAAGCACGTACACCGAAGTTTTACTTTGTACACAGAATGCACTTGCAGAGCAAATTTCTTCACTCCCCATACTTTGTTTCACATTGTGGCCCAGCATCTTGGGGCACATGGGCTGGATCCTGCTCTAAGCTGCCTGGGAGATCTCCAGAACCATGCCAACTGTGCTCCAGCAGTAACTGTGCATTAAGCCATCAAGACTAGGCAAGAGGTGGTCCACAGTAAAAACAAAACATAAGGCATATACAGTGCAGACATCAGGTTCTTGACACAAAGTATTTTGCTTTCCTGATATATTTGTAGAGGTCTGCTCAGTGATTAATGTGGACATTATTTCAATTTTTTCAGCACCCAAAAAGGACTGTATCTTTTGGGCATGGTGATGTTTGAGTCCATGCCTATTTGGTGGTGCTGCTTGTACCAAATTGAGCAGTTCTTTCTCTAAACATACTTTTTCTTTGATTGTTACAATGTATACTTTCATTGCCATGAGAGGAGAAGGTGAAAGACACCTTCTCTTCCACAAGGGTAAAAACATGGTATTTCTCAGCTGGATTGACTTTGTTGATCTAGATCACTGTTTTGGCTTTACAAATTGAGACAGTATCACAAAAAAAGGGAGGAGCTGCTTACTCACACACTGAAAACATCTTCACCAAACAACAGCCTGAAGCACACACATAAAAGTTCTACAAAACCCTCCAGAACAAATAGAAAATTTACATTTATAATATTTACTATATTTAATCTATTCACAGTAGAGACTACTTTTAATTACTACAATAAAAACCAAGAGCAGAATATACAACCTGCAAGTTCAGAATGAGAAGCAACAGTTCAACCAGCAATGATTTCAAAAAATTTGCAAAACCTCATAGAGGTTTCTCTTTGGAATCTTGTGCTTGAAATTTATTATTCTCTATTAATATGTAACCTGCTGTCAACTCTTGTTTAACTTACTGATATACTACTGTTTTCCCTCCCTTCCCTGCATTCCTCCCCAGTTGAGCAAAATGAATAGCACGTAAAATAAATAAGGGAAAACTTAGAAAGCAAACATCTTTATGCAGATAAGGAGGATTATCTGAAGCACCCGGATTTATTTGCATACATCATTAGAGAAAGGCTGCTGCAAGCTGACAAGTCAAAAGAAGGCTAACTCCCAGGCAAGAGCAATGAGATTGACAAATCATTCACTGAAGCAGAGAAGGATTATGCAGAAGGAAAAGACTTACATATGGAAAACAAAGCAATTTGTTCTTCCCTTTTATGCCATTCCTTTTAAGAATGGCAGCTAAAACCAAAACCAATACATACATTACACACAGCTGAAGGGCAATTCAGTACAATGCAACCATCACACAGAACTGGTATTTCATTGCTTTGGTAGAGATGTATTTGTGAGATGCAGTGCTGCTGAGCAAGCATGTAGTTTTCCCTATTCCCTGCATAAGAAGTGTATATTTTTCCCTGCCTTACAGAAACCAGTTTCACCACACAACCTTTGTCACTGAGGATTTCCCCAAAGCTAATTTGCAAGCTGCTTTTTCACACAGCCAATTCCAAGAAGCATTTCCAGCACCACACATGGCCTGACAGCTGTAAGTACACGTCAGAGTGGTGTAAAAGTTCTAACTTTTCAGCTGACATAGAGCAACTGACTGCATCCCTGCTCCTGGTCTACCATGATGCAAAACCAAGTAAGCTTGCTTAAGTGCCAGTAGTTTTTATTTGCACTGCAGCAGGATGGGGATGTCCCCGTAGCTGGCTGCTGCACCTCAGCTGAGGTAGCAGCAACTTTCACCAGAAGGTTCTGTTTTATCAGACTTAGCTCAACTGCTCTGCTTGCTCTATGCTCTCAAAGCTCTTCCCAGCCCCAGCTCTCCGTACAGCAAAAAAGTTTAAACATCTGTAGAGGGAGTTCTGTAGCTAATTAAGGAAAAACTACCAAACAGGAAGTAAGGAACAATTTATAGTGAGTGAAATGATGATGCTGGAGAAGGAAGAAGACTGGAGAGGAAGGTATGTGCCAAAAAGGAGTTAGACAACTGGGTTAAATAATTTTCAATTATGTCAGGAAAGCATGTATGTCTATTCAGTGATATGGTCAGAACTTGTAGGTTCATCAAATATTACTCCAAGAAATCAAGATAAAGATCTGTGCCTTGTAGAAATTTTTACTCAATACAGGAAAGTTACACTAAAGCAATAATTTTAGGTTCAAACAGACTGTGATCTATGTAACACTCAGCTATCGGCTTGTAGGGGCAGATTATAAAGTAATTTCACACAGTATTCCAAAGCCTATGCTAATATAATTGACAAAAAAGACATTTTGGCAGCACCTGGGACTAAATAAATTGAAACTGCTGATACATATTTAATATGCAGCATCGGTTCCTCTCAAGCTATGACCCAGCTGAGACTGGTCAGCATGGGAGGAAAATCTGAATGCTGCAAGTTCTAATAATTTAATATATGGCTTCACTTATTTCAAGTTAGGCCTGGCAGAATTCTTATTCAGAAGCACCAGGGACCACTTGCCTGTTGTTATCTTTGTATCCTGAGAAGTCATGGCCCTGAGGATGTCCCCACCCACCTGGTTTGGGTGAGGTTTCTCTCTGCAGCAGTGCAGCCCATCATGGGCTCTCCTTCTGCCATGAGCCCCTAAGGGACTGACCCTCTGGTCTGGGGGCTGCCTGGATGCCTTCATTGGGAAACCAACCCCATGTTGGAACTGCTCCTACCAGCTCTTTGAATACCTTTGACTAAGCTCCAATTGCATCTTTTAGAAGATGAGGGATGATATTTCACAGCTTTTAAAAAATCAGCAACTTTCATTTTACCCTGTTACTGGCTATGCCTGTCACTCAAGAAAAGCAGTCATGCCTCTTCCTGAGTTTTCTCTTCTCCTCTCTGCTCCTGCTGACACCAAAATCTGTACAGCTTTTTGGTGAAGTGACTTGGAAAGAGGCCAAGCTACCCACCATCACTCTGGTACCTGTCTGGAAAAAATTGCTCTCTAGCCAGTCTGATTCCCTTTCCCAAGTACCATACCAATTACTTATACATACATAAGGGACCAGGCAGCACTGTCATTTCCAGAGGTAGTGCCAACTTAAGGTTTTTCTTCAGTGACAGACTGATGGTTGCAGTCTATACCCATTAAATTTGTCTTTGGTTTGAAACACATATGCTGCATTTTCTCCCCTGAGCCGCTGAGTGACTTGGCTTAATCCGACATCACAGGCGCGTCTCAGTGAGGCGCCTAATTGATCTCCCTGAAGTGCCTGAGTTTGTGCTCAAGAGCCAGCAAAATTCTTCGTAATACCTCAGTATCAAACACACTAAACAAGATCTCAATTTTAATTGTGTTCAAACTGCAAGAAAAAAGAAGTGAGCCAAAGTAACAGTCTTAAGATATTGAGAAAGCAGTTAAAGCAACAGGCACACTACACAATAAGTTACTTCTACTACAGCAAAGAAGGTTTTTAAGGAAAAGTTCAGCAGTTCTACACAATGTATAACCAGCACATTTTGCAAAACCCAGTAAAGAAAGCAAAATTTGTGCCCTTCGTGACAGCTTTCTGTTTGACAGTAGCAGGGACCTTTTCATTTCCCAATATACGGGGTACTTCTTTTCATGAAGTACATTTAATAGAACAGCAAGTGCTATCTCCTGTGTCTGTCTTACCTGAGGAAAAGTACATGGAAAGCACTATTGTATAACAACATTAGATCCTTGCTGTGCATTTTTGTAGGGGTGTCTTCAGATGGCTACAGGCCATTAACCTTTCACTTCAGGTAAGTAATGAACGACGACTTTCCCAACAAAGGAAATCAGCTGTGTTACCAGTGGCAACTCCACTTTTTAATACATGCACAAACCCCCTGTGCATGCACTTGTTATTTATTCTTTTTTAAAAATCAATTCTGGTATGAAATAAGAAAGGTTCCCCTTGGCTTCACCTTGAGCTGATAATGAACAATCCCTCAGTGAAGCCTGCTCCCAAGGAAGTCTTCCTTAATAGCACTGATTAAAAATAAAATGAAGTTTCTTCTTAGGAAGCAAGATGTATTGCTTCCTGCTTTCCTGCACCAGGGTATCTTGTAATTGGACTGGTGCTAATTGGACACTTCAGCCAAACAATTTAATCTATTAAAAAAAAAATTCAATTTCCCTTGGTTTCTGAGAGAGCTACTGCCATTGACCAACACCAATATGCAGAACTGTGAAATCAACACAAGACCTTAATTGCACAGGGGGAAAAGCACACAGAAATCCTGGTGGAGTCTTATGTTTTTGTTTCACTTATATACCAAATCAACATACATCTTTCAAGCAGAGACACAAAACTGATTCTAAAGAACATGCTCTGATTTAACATGTCTTGTACAATGGTAGGATGGGCAGAATTGGTACAACTACCACAGGTTGAAAACTGTTTCTGTAACACTGATGTGATTGTGTATCTCTGTCAAATCCTCAGCTATAAAACAGGTTACAATTTTTTGCCCAACATCAGGGCATATAAATTACAAAGGAGTGGTAAAAGCTGACATATTCAGGACAGCAGCCTAGAAGAAATGGAAACATAATTAAAAAGTAGGTTATTTCTTAGACAGACACTAATTGGCAAAGACTTGCAACTCTGTTTTTTCTTTCTACATAATGTTGGTTAAACCCACATAAATAATACCAGGGAGCTGAAAATCTTGAAATATTGAGGGAGTGCAGCAACAACTATTTTTCCTTTCCCGTCATGCTTCGTTCTATCCATTAATTCATCCTTTACCCTTGTGCCCTTAAGTCTTCCCTTCCTTTCATCATGTCTCCTATTAACAGGGCTTCCTCTGCTCCAAAAGCAGCAGCTGTGAACTACTTCCTTTTAATGTCTCATTTCCAAAACGAACTTCCTCCACGAAGCAGGCACACTCCAGTCTGTCTCAGCAGAATATGTAAGAGCCTTGGAGAGGTGCTGGAGAATAAAGGAGAGCCAGGGGAGACTCTGCCTTGCATCTTCTGATGCTGCCTCTCCCTTTGTATTTTCTGTATGGCAAAATCGCTAAAAAGGATGCACTGAAAAACTGCATCCTACTACTTCTTTCCCTTAATTTCGTATATTGGCATTCCTAATTAGATTTTGTTTATTAATTTTAGGACAGATTTTATTTTAATAGGATTATAGCCTTTTATTTTCTACAAAATACTTGTAATATTTTTGCAGCAGCAATATATAGCTGCAGAATGCCTCAGTGTATTTTACTGAACCTTATTCATTCCTCCTTAAAATTCTTCAGGGACAAACTTGAATTCGGCAAACTGCTGATGGGATGTATTTCAGAATTCTGTATTGCCTCAAATACTAGTTCAGTAAACCTAGAAAAAATCATCATTGGAAGCCCCAAGAGATCAGAGAGACCGCTGTTCTGATCTGTTATGGAAATCAGATTTAGGAGAGATTTCTGATTCTAGCAGTATATAATTCACAAGACCCGAAAGAGCCTCTTTTCTTTTTTCCCCCAATAGAATAAAATACAGAATTGCTAACATGTTAAAGCAGTGTTAAGATTGCAAAACCAAAGCCACAAAAGATGACTTGACATTGGTACGCTGAATTACACAGGGTTTACAGCATATTTTGTATTTTTAGACCTTCTGTCATATAAATACACTTTAGTTCCAATCAATCTTGCCTGTATAAATGTGAAAGAAACAGTTCCCACAGTGAACCTCTGGACTCCACATTAATCACTGCTCTGAAAGGCCTTTTAATTACAGTAAGAATTAAATATACCAGACTATTTCCCCAAAATTGTACTGCATTCTACACAGGATTTTCTGCCATGTTCTTTGTATTAGACCCCTTGTTCCATTCAGGGAAGCTCTGCCTGCAAAACAAGATACAAATACAGATTTGTGCTATTCATACTGTAGACACTGGCTACTTTCCCTCCTCAGCTCCATCAAAATGGTTTGCAGGAGAAAATGTCAGAAATGTGATAATGTCCAATTTTTTGCCTAGTAAAGATTTTTAAGCTTAATTTCCTCAATTTTTCTTCTTCTGTTTGTTCAATTTATTATCTTACAACCAAGAATGAAGATGCCAACCGGGCTACCCTCAGCTATGACAGAAGCTTGAAAACATCATAGTTTCCCCCAAAAGTTTAATCAGTGAGTGATCCCAGGCCTGTGGGCACTGATGAAAAGTTGAGACAATGATGGAGCAAGGGAGACCTAGGCACAAAGGGCAAGCTTCAGCAATACACTTTCAGTGGAATAAAGGAAAATAATCCACTGCAACAGGTGTGTTAATTATTTGTTGTTCATTTATGTATTTGGAAAATATCCTGCCCAACCTTTTTTCTTGCTTAATTGAAAAGAAAGCCAGAAGTCACCTAAAAATATAGAATGTGAATATTAATCAGGGCAACTATAAACTTATACTTTATTAAATAATTTTGTAGTAACTGAGTTTCTTTAGCATTATGAGTAATGTGTAGCACCAAACTTACAAGTGGTACCTCTTTTATTTTAATTCTAATTTTCAAGCTAATATTTTTGCTAGCATCAATGTAACATCAACTAATGCAAAATAATCTCATACTAAAGATAAAGAAGAGTAAGTCAAGGTCTTATAAATCAGTTGTTCTTTGAGTGAACTTTGTTCTAGCAGCAAACATACACTGTGAAAGAAAGAAGAAAAATATTTTTATACACTACCATGTCTTTTTAAGAAAAGAAGTAGTTGTGCTTGAGAATTTTTTTTAAAGTACCAGTAATTACTGAATACTGTCCCAGTTAGTACAGGTACAATCCTATTAAATGAAACTCTACTGGTTTCTCACTTTACCTAACCAGACATGGCCAATTAATTTGTTGTCATGCAGAAAACAGAACAACTGCATCAGGCTGAGTTTTACATTACCCACATTGTCCAGTAACTATCAGATAGAGTCTTTCTCTCATGCTAATTCTCTGCCTACTACCTCGGTGCTCAGAGATGCCTCTGCAGACAGAAACATGAAGTAGTTATACAGCACTGATTGGCAGCATGCTGTTAAACAAGCAGTTTCATTTGTTCAGGGTGTTTTTGTTGGATTGCTCAGCTGTAATGATCCCCTTGACGTAACAATGTGGTTCTTAAAAATCTCAATTCGCTGCCACAGCAGTTCCAAGATGCCAACACAATGATGATTACTGGGAAGAATTCTCCATCAATTTACATTAAGAAACGATCACAGGTTTCACTGTAGGCAACTTACAATGCCACACCAGATCTCTGAACTTGTTCCCAGTCAAATCTGAAGCATATTTTGCTTCATATTATAGCTCCATTATCAGGTGTTTTCTCAGATACCAAGGGTGACTACAACTCTACTGTTGAAAGTCAAGCTGACTTAAACCAGCATGTATGTATTAATTTGGCTATGATGCATTCTAATTTTATTCATAGTAATAAAAAGAATGGGGTAAACCAGAAGGCTTCACTGAAAACTGCTGTTCACTTCGGGGCATACTCTGTGTAGCACAACACCACTGTTAGCACCTGTAGAGCCAAACTGAGATCTAAACACAGTAGATGTAGACCTAGCAATCTGTGAAGTGAAACACTAAAGTTCTTGCAATACCACAAAACCAAATGCACACACAAATAATAACCAACTGCAAAAGATTCAAATATTTTTGTGGAGAAACTGACCCTACTTCTCTAAGGGATGCTGGGCATATATGAGGTGGTAGCAGCAGGTAATGCAACATCCATACCTGTGGTGTAATAACTATAGGTGGCTTGCACATCTACTACAAGTTCATCAGCTATAGCTCAATGTTGGCAATGGTTTGGATGGATGCCAGCTAACAGCAAGGAACAAGAGGCTGGTGAAGGAGCACACAGTTCTCCCCATTCTTCAAAGTGTTTGCCACCCAAAAAGTGATGCAACAGCCTAGGCATCAACAGGAATATCTGCCTGTGTGGATGTTACCTGTGTGACAGTCACTGCACAGAAGACAATAAATACAAAAAATTTCTCTTTTACATACATCTCCACAAGGTCAGCAATCATTTGTCAATATTCACATAAAGAACTATATATAACCTGTGCCATCTTCCTTATTCTACATCAAAGCTTTCTGAAGAGGTAGCTAACCTTGTCTACTGGAACAAACAGTCATATATGAGGAACAATATTTTTCTTAATCCCGGAAATGCAAAAATAGACTAAAAATGATCATTCAGAGAACTGCCTAATGTAGAGGAGGCACCCTTCAAGCCCATTTTTAGAAAACAAAAGCATTGCTGTGATTACTTTCCTCTCATGATAAGAATGACATACTTTTCTTCACTTTGCTCTCTATGCATTTATTTTGGAAGATGACTTTTCATTCTCAGTTTAGCCTACAAGTGCTTCCTAAGGGACAAATGGTGTGCTACAGGGAAAGGAGCTTTATGTTAAGACCAAAATTTTCAGCCAGCTTTGCCCTTCCCTGCTGGGCTGTATTTACAGCCACACCTTACATTACTGAGTCTTGAACAAGCAAAAAATGCTGATTCAGAGCTCCTCACCTGCAGTGAGACAGCCTGGTACACCCATGGTAAAGGGTGGCCATGTGACATAGAGCAGGGTAGCAGCAAGCCTCTCTTACAGCTCTTATTATGGCTTTGGCCATTAACTTTTGCTTTAATTTAAAAGACAAGACATTAGAAAGCCGAAAGCTCCTCCCTATCCACAAGAAAAGACATTCAAATCATATGTAGTGTTATTACTCACTTGAATCAACCATAATGCTCCAACATGTTCTTCCCTAACTGAAATGTCATTTATACTACACACTTTACAGCTGAGTGTTAACAATTGTACAGCTTTAAGGAAAATGTGAGAAAGGTTACAAAAGAAGGGATGAAATTCTGACACCCCTTCCTGAGCTGGACACTGGTAAAATGCTGCAACTTCCAGGGACATCAGACTTTCATTTCAACACCAAATTACAATGTTATGACAGATGACTGATGTTTCCTCATCAGCTTAGAAGATTCTCAATGAGGGTGCAATCAGGGGTTTCTGTGATGGAGCAAATAAGAGTGACATAAAATGCTCTAAGTGCCTGTGGCAAAAAAGACAGGCAACAGCCACATGTTGTACCCTCTAGAGGTAGGCATGGGAGTACAAGTGATATTAAAATAGATTTTCTTAGTTGAGAGGACTATCTGAAACAACTGGAAAGTTTAGTTCTTTAAGAGACAACTTGTTTAAGAATGACTGAAATGTCTGCTACAGGTTCTCTAATGAACAGAGGAATGAGGGTGGGCTACAATTGTTTTTTTATGAATATCACATCTCTTTAAACATCAACAACAGATAAACAATCTCTTTTAATAACTTGCCCTACATGCATTTGCAGTGGGCAACCTGAGGAAGGAACTTACATGGAAGTGGGATCTTGGAGCTTCCAGGCAATCAGCATCTGTAGAAGTTTGCTAAATAGGGAATCCCCCACAGACAGCTCTGTGAAGTGATTTCATGCCTGCGATCTCTGGACAAGGAGCCAACATGTCCTGGGATGTGCATGCTTGGGATGTGCCCAGCAGCAGCCAGGAGACCTTGCCTTTTACAGGCAGCAGAGGAAAGACTCGTGCTGGGCCCCAAGGAGGAAGGGAAGAAGCCACTGTAGGCCACAAGCCACAACACTAAAAGAGGAATGCTTTCTGAGCACTGACAGAGAAGCAAAATGAAAAAAAATAAAAGGAAGCAAACAGCTGCAACAATTGAGCAGAGTCCACACGTCAGATACTCAGCAGGAGTGAGAAGGAGAGACTTGTTCCTCAACTACAAGAAATGGCTAAAATCAAACAAAAATGGAAATATCACAGGACAAAAATCAATGAAAACAGGAGCCCTCCTGCTCCTGAATCCTAGCTCCAGCCCAGGGCATGTAAGAGGAACTGTGATGCCCATCGCAGAGGTTTTATTTTGCATAAACTACAACTATTTATTATTCTAGTTACCAACAGAACATTTTTGTGGAATATTTCCCATGGGTGACTGCACTTTTAATAGCGCATTTAACAGAATATCTAGAATGCCAAGTTTTGTTATGACCAAACCAAACCTTTTATGTAAAAAATGAAGAGTAAAAAATAGTCATCCGAAATGACTGTTGCTCTGCTAACATCCTCCAACAAAAATCCACAAGCCACATACAACATATCAATGAGAAAGCCTGAAGTTTGGAATGAAACAGCACTGATGGAAGAAGATAAATGGAAAAAGATATCCTCTTGCTTTTCTTCCCTTCACTGCTTTGAATGTACACACTTCAACATTTCAGCTTTTTTTTTATTATATTGTGCAGGGGATTGGAATTCTTTAAGTGTTTGTATGTGCATGTGAGAGTGTAAACATATGGTGAAATTCAGTAGCTACAGAAACAAGTTGATAGGACTTTTTTTAAACTACTGAACTATTCCTCAGCTTCTACTGTTTTCATTTGTCATTCCTTAAAGTTCAGTAAGTCCAATACCAAACCATTAAGCAATTCTGTACCTGCTTCAATAAGCAACATTTGATGAATGATAAGAAGAATGACACAGTGTGGTACTACCAAGAAGACCCATGCAGGGCAATACATTTTCTTCATTCTACTGGAAAAAAAAAATATTGCTTTAGTGTCAGCAGTACTGTCTGCAACAGTCCGGAGTGGAAATGTGAGGATGCCATAGCTGTATTTGTGACCTGCATGAAGGCTGCATGGATCTGCTGTTTTTTATCTCCCCCATGTGGTTAAGCAAGTTAGTAAGCCCGCCTCAGAGAAGCGGCTTCCTTCCTCTCCGGAGCATCTTCCAGTCAGATGAAAAGGCCAGTGGGGGTCTAGCAAAACTTGAAGGCTGAACAAAAATTCATTAAGGGAGTAGAAAGCACAGGAAATGCTCAGTCTCAAAAGGAACTAGTTACTCCACTTATTCCCATATAACCCCTAAATTTACCTCTTAACTCCCTTTGCAGTATACAAATGAAGGAGTTACAGCTTGAAATAGCACCCACATTTGACAGTTTGTAAGTGGGTTTAATCACCTCAGTACAAATTTACTAATAATTTATAATCCAATTTGTCTTTGAAATAACTAATATTTCAAGCACCCGACATCAGAGGTATCTCAGCTGGTATAATCTCATTGCAATTAATAGCCTCAAACCATTCAATTGCCATCTATCACTACTTCTCAAACAGCAGTGATTACAGTTACTTTGCTTTTTTCTTTAATGTCTCCTGTAAATTACAGTAAATAAGCAGATAGCTGTCACCCTTTCAGCTACATGTATGTTTAAATAGTGGTGAAAATGGTTTGGAAAAAGAGGAGGAAATCCTTACTGTTATTTTAGCTATGCTCTAAATCTGTTATAAACATTAATGTGGCTGTAGGCCAGTTTAGACAGGATATAAACGACTGTCCTCCACTCTGCTCTTTTCTTCAATCATTAAAGTTTACTTAATATTCATGAAAAATACTTTGTATCCCTGGAAGCTGAAAGCTTCTCTTTATTCACAGAACAATTACACCTCTGGCTGTATCATAAATTACCTACATTGTCAGGACAACATACTTATAACCTTATCTGGAGGACCAATTCTAGATATGAGAAAACAGATTTGTTTTCATGCCTAATAATTAATAAAAATGCTTTGCCGTTTATTTAAGTTATAAAGAGTGCTCTTTATTTATGGTTGTCAAATATTACCAGGAAGACTAGGAAATCTTTCAAAGTCAGAGAAAAATTTGAAATAGGGAATTTTCACTGATGTTTGTGCTTAGTGCTCACACACACTGGACTTCCCAGGAGATATATATGCAATTTGGTGATTGATCTTTCCAAAGAAAGGTCTAGCTGGAGGCAGCTGGCTTGAGCTGGGAAAAAGCAGTCACCAAATAGGCATCTTTCTCATTATGACAGGCAAGGGTGGCATTGAAGGTGATATTAAAACACTCTTCTTGCCTTGTCAAAGCTTCTCTGCAACTGGGATGAAACATGCACAGCTTTCCACAAACTGAAGTTCAAGAATACACGTTAACATCTACTGACATTGGGCGGGGGGAAAAAAAGGCAGAATTTTGTAGAAACAACTTAGGAATTACAACTTTTACCTCTGGTATAACCTTATGGATCCACTGCTGTTTTATACCCACAACTTTTATTTTTCATTTGTTATGGCAAGTGGTGATGCTATAACAGCTAAAACTAGTGCTGTTTTATTCAAATTTCCATTCTTACCCTGCAAAGGTTTTCAGAAAAATCCATGATGATGGGATGTTGATTGCAATTCCAGTGTTTGCCTATTCCCAAAGCAGTATGTTCTCCCACAAAGTATGAGCAAGATTCTTCCTAGATGCAGTAGGGGATACAGTGGACACCCATCAATTAAAACACCTTTTGTTTTAAAAAAGATTTTAAATGCACTGGTCTTAAAAACTAAGGCCTGAATAAATATATTTAAAATCTGAAAGCTGATATGGATAGAAATCTATCCTAAATACTACTTAAATGTCACTTTCTGCATGAAAAATAATCTGTAGCACATATACCACAGTGCAGTCACAATAGAAATTACAGGTTTGACAAGCACATACCACAATCAAATCAAACATTGCTTTTCTGCTCTGCATCATTTACAGTTATAGAATTTGCTTTTTAAACAACAGTGGTATTTGGAAATTGTTTATGGAATAACAGAACTATGTAACATTATTTCTGCTCAAGCTCCCTAGCTCCTTGTGTAGCTATACAAATGGTTATCCGCAGTTTGTCATAGCCCTTGTTGTAAAGTTTCTTTGTTACTGGAGCACAGTCACAGAACAAAACCAAAGTCCTCAAGATGCTACTGTTAAGAGCAGCTTTTAGCTCTGTAAGCTAAATGAGTCAGTGATGATGCTTGTTGATACAGTAGTGGAAAAGGCTATTGGCACTAGCAGGTCAGGAGAGCTTTGCAGTGATTTCCAGCCTGTCACCTGGCCTTCCTGGCCTTCTGCCTTAAGAAAACCTGAGTTTGAACACCAATGGTTGAAGAGCAGCAAAGTGAACAACCAGTGCTCTCAGTGCTCAACAGCTGAGTAACAGCTGAGTAACAGCTGCCCTTGGGTTTGTCCTTTTGTGCCTCAGAGAAACGAAGAAAAGACTGACCCAGTTCTCAACCAGCTACATGCTCCAGTGTACACTGCACATGTGGCTTTATGCCCACTACACCACGCATGGAATGTGCCATGGAACCAGCTGCACAAAGAAGAAGGTGGGTAAGTGGCTTTTTAATATTATTATATTGCACTTTTCTCCTACATAAGCTCTACAGTGTGTCTGCAGTGTAACTTTAAAGCTGTGCAATATAATAAAGAAAAATGCCCCTTACCTGTCTTTCCGTAATTAGGTCTACAATAATTCAGAGCCTCACTACTATGCTAAATATCAGGATGCCATAGGACAGCAAAGAGGCAGCCTTTTGAGAATGAAGAATAGCATGTAGCCTAAAAAAAGATTACAAAGGGTTTTTGCTTCTCTAAAGGAAAACCAGACTATATTAATTTTTCTGTTAAGCCAAGCATTTAGGCCTTCCAATGAAACAGAAAGTGTTTCTGCCACTTTCTGTCACTCTTTCACAGGTGCTTCTGCTGCTCTACATCCTATTTCTATATTCCTTCAAAAAAGATTCACTAATTTTCCTAAATGTTTTTTCAAAATGTGATTTCTCTGTTGATAAATACAGATACCTCCAATACATACACCAGTTCCTAAATCTATTTACACCATGTTAGGGGCAGAAAGTTGGAGGAATTTCATAGCCAGACATAGAAAATTACTGTCAACAACCAAAATAATTTTTTCTAAAACTACAGCTGCAGCTTTATAATATTGTTTAAGTGTCCAATGAAGCTCAAAGAATAAGAATAAAAAGCCCCTGGATTAAAAGAATGCTCCAGTCCTGCAGGTGTCTTGACATAGCATGATAAGTAAATTTAATGAAAACATGACTTATAAAGAGCAGGACAGAACGAAATCCACAAAAACCAAAACCACAAAAACTGCCCCCCCACAAACCAACAAACAACCCAACTCTAACAAAAGCAGAAAAAACTGAAAAACTCTATCAAATTCCAGAAGAATTAATTGCAATGTGCAATCAATCAAATTAAAACATCAAATTTTGTTTATAAAATATCACTTGCCCCTTACATACACACAATATAAAGAGATATACTGAAAAACTGATATATAAAATAACAGCAAACATTTTAAAATCCTCCTAGTGCAATGAAAACTAAATTGGTGGGAAAAAAGGTGGACTCAATTTTCTGCAGAGGCGTAATATACTTTACTTGTACTCAATAATCAGGCTTGACAGATACCTAATGCCCAGATGTACAGCATCCTTTGATAAGGAGTACAGAAACCTCAGGTAATTTAATCTATTTGGAAGCAAAATTCAGGCCCCTTTTGACTGAGGTGAACTGAAAACCAACTTTTCATCTGGGATCAGCTGGAGAATGAATAACATTTCTAGCTTGACACTATCAGTGCAGAAGTAATTGTAAGATACTGTTCATTCTTCTAACAGTAGGGTTTGCAATGCTTTAATTTCCTTCTTATTCACAATATCTCAAATGAACTTTGTGTCCAAGCAATTGCAAAGTCTCTGACGTAAAGCTAGAAATCTAAAAGACATTTCCTAAATGAAAAATATATTCACGGCAACCCACACCAAAAAGCATTTTCATATTATGTGAGCCCTAAACCATCTTTGTTATATGTACACCTGAAGAATTACCTGTTTTAAAAAAACAGAGAATCCAACACAACAGGTAAAGATAAAATGCATAAATGATGTTCTACATGACTGAAGTATGTGGCAGAACCAGAATAACAGGTCATTTTTCAAAAATCCTTGTCTTTGATTATCTCATAACCTTTGCTAGTTCCTTGGATAACTGAAAAAGAACAAGCATAAATATACACTGCTTTCTCACTCAGTTATAGGGCAAAGGGACTACACTACTTTACCCTTGCAAAGTTTCATTAATGCTACTTAAATGCTTTCTTCAGTCTCAGGACAGATCTTTCTTCCAGTGTCGTGTTCTTCCATCCATGACATTCCTCTCCATGCATCCTCTTTTTTTAACTAAATAGTAGCTACCATTTAGTATAGGTTACTGAAAAAATATTGTTGTGTTACAGAAACACTGTCCTTAAATGTGGGTTTTAATCTTTCAAATGAAAAGACTATGCCAACAACTATTTGTATCACAGGTAAAAAAATCCTCAAATGATTTATTAAGAAGAACATTACACCACCACCTGTTTGTGCCTTTTAGTTAAGTGCTCAAAGACAGCTTTGAAAGAAATGTGTTTCCATGAGAAAGGACTAGGCAGCAAACATGTAACTGTCTCTTACAATGCTTTTGAAAATTCTGGGGAGATGAATGCGTGACATGTCTTAGCCATTGTTTTCCAAAAGACTTCTGATGAAAAGAAATTCCAAGTTTAGCTAATGGTTAATGCAATCAAATACTAGCATTAGTAATTCATAAAGATACTAAACCCACAAAATACTGAAAATTATTACAGCAAAAATCCCTAATACATGTCTTAGATAGAAAAGAACATCTGAATCTTCCACAATATGCCTAAAAAAAAGTAATGAAATCACTAAATACTATAGGACTATTACATAGTTTGGACTCCTGGTTCTAGGTCTCAAGAAGGCTGCAAGGTTGAGCTGTCATGAGGGGGAATTTCCTTCATTCCTCTGGTGTGGTCCCTGTGGGAACAAGAAGTCCATCACACAGGGAGTCAAGAAAGGGCAGTCCTCGTGCAAAATACAATGTGGTACTGACATCCTCTTCATCCTTCCTACCTGTGCATGGTACAGGCCCTCAACATCCCATGCCCAAGCCCT
Organism: Rhipidura dahli; assembly: GCA_013399225.1. NCBI lineage: Eukaryota > Metazoa > Chordata > Aves > Passeriformes > Rhipiduridae > Rhipidura > Rhipidura dahli. Next base: position 354,578 of record VXAC01005917.1, on the reverse strand, counting down.
GGGATACAGAGACACTCACTGGCTCTTAACTGTGGAGTAACAACTTGCTCCCTCTTCCCTCCAGACAAGTGCTGGAGAGAGCAGGTGCAGCACCATGGGAGGAGTGCAGCCTTCTGCCGGGCAGGGAAGCAGGGGAACTGTCAAGGTGGTGGCAGCAGCCCTCTGAATCGTGGAGTCACTGCTTTGTACTTTTGGTATCATTCACTGTCACATGCAGCTGGAACTGCTTTGCTGCCTTATACCTCCTGATACATAACTGGAAGCTTCTTGTATTTTAGTTCCGTTAGTAACAAATGGTAGAAACAAGCCAAAATACATGTGTTGAAATCTACAGCATAGGAGGACAGTCTGCTAACAAGAGCAGACTAAATGTTCCTTGAAACCACAGGTTTAGTGCATTTTTGTACTTACTATAATAGCAAGGAAAAACTTAATTCTAAATATATAGTATCACAATCTAAACAAATCTTTAAGAAGTGGTATTTCCATTCCTGCCTCCCAAAATTTCCTGTTGCTCTCACAATCAAGATAAACAACAATCATGGCTTTCAAAGCAGGCTAATACCTCCAAAATCTGAATCTCATCTAAAACCCATCTAGAGATTTGACAAAAAAACATGTTTCTAAAAGTGGCCAAGTATATCTACACAGTACAGCACAGATTTTTATTAAGGGCGTGACTTTTATCTCAATGGGATATTGGAAGCAGCATTTCAGCATCATTTGAGTCACAGTCTCCTGAATGTGATAATAGAGAGCAGGAAAACTAATGCAAGAAATGTCATCAGCTCCTTCTCCTCTTCTTGGGTTTTTTGGCACTTGCTATCTTACTTGATCCAAAACCAATACAAATGTAACCCAGAGACACAGACTGGTAGAACAGCCAGTTGGATCAGAGCAGATGTGGTTTCCTATTTCAGGACTTACAGTCCTGCCTCTTACAGAAATCTTCTTTTGACCCTAAATTGCTCTTCTGGCTTTTTTTTTCCCTAAACTTCTTCTTTTAAAACATGGATTGGAGAACAATATGGTTCAAGATAAAGGCTTAGAAACATCTGGAGGTGGATGAGAACATACACAGGGCACCCAAGAGAAAGGAGAGCAATGTACAGCAGCTAAATAAGGACAGACTACTCATAGTCATTAAAGATATGAGAAGAATTGCAAGAACAACTCCAGTGGAGATAAAACCTCTGTATGCAGTCTTCTTCATAATGAGGATTGAGTATACAAAAATTCTGTGAATGTTTACAGCTTTATTTGCTTTTCAGCTTCTGACTGATCCCAGGATTAACAGCCATGCCATGAAACCAAAGGTAAAAGTCCAGTGGATCATATGATGCAGGACTTGATAGCTTGCCTTATCAGTTCAAACCCCAAATATTTCCAAATCAGAAATATATTCAACTGATTCTTTTAATATAGAAATATTTCCAGAACAGATACTGCTTAAATGGAGCTCAGTAACACAGAATTTCCATTGCGCCCCTCAAAGTGATTTCTACCAACTGCCCTGCTTATCCAACACTATAAAAAAAGAAAACAAACAGAAATCTGAAATGCCCCTACTTTCTCTCCATGGCACTGAAAAATTCTTTGTGTTAAATCATGAGATCAAGTTCTCAGTTCTTTTAAAAATTTTAGATGGGACTGGGAAGTATTTAAGGATTTTTATTACAAAAGTGTTCTGACCTGATGGGTTCACAGTAGTAAGCTATGAACACCACTCTTTAGAGACTGAGAGTAGTAAAGAGAGGAATGTTTATAAATAATGTAATAATATTACAGGTTAAAATTCAGAACAAAATATCACAGTCAAACGTACTTGACTCCTACATTCTGTGCAAGGGAGATGAAACTTTCTATTATTTACCACAAAAAGGGCCATTCTGCCTAGAAATTTTAAAAACCACTGATTTAAAAAGAACTCCAGATGCTGACTGCAGCACCACCGAATTCATACCTGAATTCACCACCGAATTCATACCCCACACTGGGATGTCCTATACTCCACACTGCACAGTATGATTGTAATAGCCAGGGTAAAACTGGTATATGGGATTGGAACTTTTTGCAAGAGCGGCAGGATTATAAAATGTTATATCTAGGCTAAAACGTGTTAAATATATGCTATTTGACATCTGAAAGCAGACTTATTCACAGATGCTATTAAAATTCATACAGCACTTCAGAAGTCCTGGGGCAATGGCAACTCATACATGTAAATTGCAAAGAATTGGCAAGGATGCCAATTTTTGTTTAATTTTTGCTGCTTTATCAAAATCCTTCAAAGAAATGTACCACTTTTTTACACAGTTGAAATCTACAGAAAAACTAAGGAAAAGGCTCTCTTAACCACAGGAGCTTTTATCTAAATAACTCAAGCCAGATTATTAGTTTAGTTGAAAATAATCATGCTACCCGGTTGCTACAGTTAATACACGAAGTATTATAAATCAAACCTGGACTTTGGAAGACTTCATGTCTCTATGACTAAAAGTCAAGTTTGCGAAACAAGTTTCAGATCCTACCATCATGTGATGTAGACTCTGATCTTTTCAAAGCACAGTCTAACTACCAATTACAACAGAAACTCTCACACATAAACATGTCATTATTTAATTTACAAAGCAACAGTATGATCATGTCTCACAATGATTCAGAGTAGTGTTAACCTATCTCAGCAACTGCAAGCTCAAACCACAGCAGGCTTCAGAATCAAGCTTTTTGAAGTGTTTCAGGGCAGTAACATCATTCCACCTCAGGACCATTCTGCTTTAAAGTAGCTGTGTTGCATCTCTGGTGCTGGAAATTAGTCTCCTCTGGCAGCAGCAGGATATAGAAATTAAAATGTGTATGTCCTAAGTAAAAAGCAATGGGCAGTTATTGATCAGGAGTGATCTCCCTCCACATGCCTGTATAGTGGCTGGGAGAAACTCCACACACTGCAGAAATGATGGCTTTTCTCACTCAAGTTCATCAAACATGCTGGCACTGTGGCATACATCCTGCCAGCACCATATGATCCATTGCTGAGAGCAGACATCAAGAGCAGTTAAAAAAAAGAGAAGAAATGATGAGCAGTAACTGAGCAGGTGAAATGCTACAGCTGAAGATCATCATCTGTTGTTCCTAATTACTGAAGCAGACTTAGCACAGGTATGCAAGCAGCACTATGTAATATCCAAAGTGTCCACATGCTCTGGGGTAGCCCTGATCAATTCTGCTTGCCATGGAGTATGAAGGTGGGCAGAATACAGCTGCGTGCATTTCAGAGCTGGAACTACCTTTGTAAAACATCTTTTATTGCTCCTAATTTCCAACCAATCACATGTGGGCAAAAGGACATATCCCACTGAACATAAGTTGTCTGACTATGGTCATAAGCAGTGGAATGTCCACATAAATAATTTTCTTCTGTACTGAGACTGGTTTCTTTAGCAGCAGTGAATGCCATGGGCACTGAACAGTAAGTGCCTGCATGTAGCTGGAGACACCCACATGTGTCTGTGCATGACACTTTAGGTAAGAAATTCTGGGCCTCAGGGAAAGACAGTGCAAGATGTTGATGGACCAGGAGGGTGGAGATGGGGAGTCTGAAAGCAGTTAAGGTGTTGGAAGTCAAATAAGAATGGCTGGTCCAGGCTGGGCCTTTGAAACAGCAAAGGCCTGAGCTACCAGTTATGCTGAGGAACATTAACTATTTACTTTGCGTCCACAGTCAAGAAAAGCATATCTAGCCCCTGATCTAAAAGACTGGTCCATCATGGCCTCATCATATGATCTATCAGAGTTCTAAGATACCTCTTCATTTGTTAAAAGAGGACAACCTATGATACACACAGTTGCACCACTATAGACAGAAAGCTGACATTTTTGACAGACTCTTTGACTTTGAGAAGGAGGATGTTGCATCTGGAAACTCATGCAGAGTTGCCCTGAATGAGTCTCTCACAGTGACACAGAATTTCAGGGAGAACCACGAGCACAGCACTCTGCTGGGCATTATTTGCCTCCAACACACCACTAACAGATCTACCAGTGGCATGCTAAGCATAAATTTGAACTCATACAAGAAACATTACCACACTCTTGTGAAAGTTGAAAAAGATGTGGTATAGGACCCAAACTACAACTGCCTCATTGTGGTCAGAAGTGATTTGTCATTTTTTTTTAACAAAACACAGTACTGTGGGTACTCAGTGTTTCTCCCTATGTGTCTAAGAGAAACTCATTTAGCTGTACATCTATTCCACAACCCTAAACCCACTAAGCTAAAATGAACCAAGCATTGCATGTTTAGGAATACCAGTTTTTAGGAACTGAAGACTCCGAATTTAAAGTATGTTTGGATGAAAATTAATTATTCTGCAATAAGACAGACTATACTTTTATTCCCTTTGTTCAAGAACTCAGGGAAGCATTACTATAAAAAAGTGTCAAAATTAGAAGGAAATGGCATTTAAAACAGCTTCACTTCCTACTTAGGGTAGACCTGAGAGCAGGAGGAGCAAGCATGTAGGAAGGAGAGTGCTTGAAGAAAGAAATAAAAGCACAGTAGCTGGTACTTCTCTACTATAACATTATCAGCCTGCTGAGAGCAATTACAATAGCACAGACAGCACTTGCTTTATCATGACCTTACTGAGGAAAAAAACTCTGAAATTCAGCAGGGAATTTATTAGAAAATTTTAATGCCAACTGAAATTTGATCCAGAGGCCTCAATATTAAAGGTCATATCCATTACTATACTGTGGGAAACCTTGGATCTCTCTGTTCCTATGTTCCACCCTTTCTCAATTTTGTTTTCTTTCATAAGAGTAGGTCAGGCTCTCCTCTCAGCTTCACAGCACTCTGTATTAGAGGTACAAGACTGCTATTTACATTTTAAAAAGCCTTAGCCAGCAAGTCATATAAAGAACTTTAAAAAAAAAAGTTAAAAACAAAAAACCAAAATCAAGCAGCACTGATGAAACTAATGCACTGTGCAGCTGGATTTAACTGTCTTACATAGACAGACAAAATATGTGACCTGATCCTGACTGAATCATCTGTTACTACTTCCAGATCAACTGCCCTCCTGTCAGGGGGGCCAGGTATGAACTGACTACTGACTTGCTCAAAACAGCAGAAGTTGTGTAGCGTTTTTAAAAAATAAATTCTCAACTGTAGATTGTTACAGACATTTGAAATTAGAAGTACCATCACTGCATACTGATCAGCTGAGCTTCACTGCTCTAATGGAAGTTGTCCCTGCCCACAGCAGGGTGTTTGGATTGGAACTAGATGATCTTTAAGGTCCCTTCAAACCCAAACCATTCTGTGATTTTTTGAAAGGCTCCTTGTTTGTACGTGGTGATGGTTACTGGGCACTTCTTAAGCCCCATCACTGCTCTACCCAAAGCTTTCAGCTTTACAACAGGACATGCATATGCAAAGCACCTGTGAAAAATATACAGAGCACTGTGAAGGTCCACAGTACTATTCAGCTTCCCTAAAGGAAGTATTCCCCACAGATTTGCAGCATAAAGTTACTCTCCTTTTAGTTGAAGATTTAGGAAAGAATAGAATCACAGATGTCCTGTACTTTAGCAAAAGATGAAAAAGACCACAAGTTCTTCTTTTACACTGTATTGATCTTATTCAAATATATAACAGTAATAGAGAGAAAAACCTCATGTTCTTGAATCCTTATATAATTTTGTAGCTTACATTCTTGTGACTTCTGGAGTATTTTAAGCTCAAGTACCTATATTAGTCAGTGCAAACATGTGAACACAAGTCCAGATACTTACTTTCAATCTGCTCAGCTACCCTCTGAACAAAAGAGTCATCCTCTCTTTTCAGCCTATGAGAATATACATTACGGATATTCATTACACTCCTTACTTTCGCAGTTGCCCCAGTATGCAATCAATGTAGGATGTCTGAGAAAAGGAAGAAGGTTGAAACACAAGTTTCATGTACCAAGCCCACTTATATTTGAAAACACATCCCACCTGATGACCTGGTAGCAGCTATTTCAGTCTTCCTCCAAGTACCGGGAAACCTGATAACTGAACTAGTTTTACCTACACTTCAGGCTATGATGGCATTAAACATATTGTGGAGGACAGTGAATAAAAATAATTTTTTTGAACTCAATTCACACAAGATTTTATGTTCTTCATGCTAACAGCCTGTGGCAAGGTTTTGGTAGAGGGGAGACTACAGGAGTAGCTTCTTGAAGAAGGTGCCAGAAGCTTCCCGCAGTGTCTGAGAGAGCCAATGCCAGCTGGCTCCAAGAGAGACCCACCACTGGTCAAGGTCAGCAGCAGTGGTAGTGCCTCTGGGATATTTAAGAAGGAGGAGAAAAAAAGAAAACCTGCACAGTTGCATTCAGGAGAGAGGAATGAGAGTATGTGAGAGGAACAGCCCTGCAGACACTCAGGTCAGTGCAGAAGGAAGGGCAGGAGGTGCTCCAGGTGCCACACCCGACACTTCCCTAGAGCCCAGGGTGCCGACCATGGTGAGGCAGCTGTGCCCCTACAGCCCAGTGAGGTCCATGGAAGAGCAGATATCCTCCTGCTGCCTGTGGAGGACCCCACACCAGAGCAGGTGGATGACTGAAGGAGGCTGGGACCCCATGGGAAGCACTGGAGCAGGCTCCTGCCAGGACCTCTGGACTGATGGAGAGGAGCAGGTTTTCTTGCAGGATCTGTGTCCCTGTGAGGAACACAAGCTGGAGCAGTCTGTTCCTGATGGACTACAGCCCATGGGAATGACTCACACTGGAGAAGTCCATAAAAGACTGTCTCCTGCAGGAGGGACCTCACGGTGAAGCAGCGGAAGAGTGTGAGGATTCCCCTTTGAGGAGAAGGGAGCAGCAGAGACAATGTGGGATGATCTGACTGCAGCCTGCATTTCCCATCCTTTGCACTGAGGAGGTAGGAAAGAAAGGAGTAATTTTAAGCCCAGGAGGATGGAAGGAGTGGAAGGAAACTGTTTTTAAGATTTGACTTTATTTTTCATTACCATTCTCTGATTTGATTGATAATAAATGATACTGATTTCTCCATGATGAATCTGACTTGCCCATGAGGGTAATTGGTGAGTGATCTCTCTCTGACTTATCTTAACTCATGAACCTTTCATTGCATTTTCTCTCCCCTGTCTAGCTGAACAGATAGAGCAGCTTTGGTGGGCACCTGGTGTCCAGTCAGGGTCAACCCACCACACAGCCACACTAAATTTAGTTTCATACACACCTCAAGTACCTTAGTAGGTTTGAAATCAAAAGCACAGTAAAATTTGAATGCTGCTGAAAGGTCACCTCTTCTTAAAGTCTTGTGTTCATTCACACATTCATACACTGACCCAAGTTTACCTTTTTAGACACAGATGTGAACGACCTCTAGCTCAGAACCTGTGCAGCAGTGGCTGGGCTAAGGTGTCACACCAGCTGCACTCCGGGGTGTCTGCTTTTGAAACTAAGTATCACTTATACACACAAGCTACCTGCTGCAAAGCCCTCCACATGCAACATGAAGGTATTTAATCTGCCATTTAATCTGCTAAATGAAGTGTCAATGGATCTGTCCTGAAAATGCTTTGCCCTTCAAAAGAGGCTGATTACACACACTTTCTTTAAATGCAATTGGATTTGGTAACTACTGTAATTTTGTTTAATAGCTGTTTCTTATCACTCTTGTCTCATTCAAAAAAAAAAAAAAAGAAAAGGAAGGAGAGGTTTAATTTATGACTTATAACATTTGCAAGAAGTCAACAAAATGGCTGCTAGACTAAACTGGAAATATTTAATACTTAGTCTTTTCAAATAAAAGCCAGCCTTGATGTTCCTGGTGTTCATACTGGTTTTCACTTCCTAGAAAACAGCATCAACTTCTAAGTCTTTCTTCACTGTTTATTAGGCATGGTTTTTAGCTCTTATACTGTCTTTGATGTAGCCCATACAACATGGTAAGACTGACACAATGTGGTCAGCATCCTGACAGCTTTCTGTCTATGCAGATTTCCTTCTTCAGAATACTGCTGCTTGGGTTTAAAGCAGGCAGAGAAGAGAGTGAGGTAGATGAGGAGGGGATACCTTCTGAGATAGACAGTGTTGTAAGACTTGGAATATCATGCCTTAATTCCTACTGTAAGCATATTTTATTAATCTGGGAAAATAATTTGGTTCCCTGTGCACCCAAGTCTTTAAATACATGCTTATATTTAAACAGAGCTAGCCTCCTTCATTTTCACTTCAGTGTCTTAAGGACACTGGTGAAATGCACAACCAAAATCTGGATGCCTTGGTCTCCCACAGCTCACTGCTACTTCTGCACAGGAGCAGTAGAACCAGTAATTCTCTCTGTCCTCTGTCTTGCCTGTACAGCTGAGGGAATGGAAACAGTCCCAGCCCTGACAAGTCCCTGGGGATGAAGCAACAAATGTATGAGCACTGTCATAGTCATAAAATTATTAGTAATAAAACAAGCAGTTTGAAAAGACTTACTCCCTTTTTTTTGCCCATAAAGCATATCCTACATGTGGCAAAGGTATGTTGCTGTCAATGGGCCAGTTCTGCAGTATTATTCGACAGCACGACTTGGCATACCAATTTTTTTCTCCTCTTCCCCCATGAGTATACATACATCATTTTAAAAGCAATTTACAACATGTTATACTGCTTAAGGAGACTCTTAAAAATCTAATGCATGAAGTTAACCATTGGCATGAATTATTATTGAAGTTCCACGGTTATAACTTGACAATTAAGAAATATATTCATAAATGTAAACACATTATTGATGTCAATTAAAAAGCACAAGATTGAATAACCTCCTAGAGGTATACTGGCACGAGCAGTTAGAGAGTAATCATTCCCACTAAGTGTTCACTACTAGCAAATGTGCATAGAAATTAGACTTCTGTGACACAAGAAGTATTTTCATTTAAAATTAAGATAATTTGAACACAGAACCAAAGCATTGGGTCAACAACAAAATCAGGAGAATTACAAACAAGATCTGTATTAATGTGAAAGGCTAAGTGATTAGGTCACGTAATGCTCTCATTAACTACACAGCTGGGCAAAAATATGGTTAAGAATTATCAAACCAACTGCTCAGCAAGTTAATTATGCTCACAGAAGAAAAACGGTGAATGTATTATTTAGCCACTACACTGCAATATTCATAACTGCCCTGATGGGGACAGGACCTTGCTTTTACAGCATAAACAGCAGATCGTTGTTTTAAACTATGCATTTATGCACTTTCTACTGGTGAAAAAATTACAAAGGTGAGTTCAAAACTCAGCTTAGTAATGGTTCACATCCTGCCAAGCAAACAGCCTAGGAAGGACGTTCAGGCAGCATATACCTCGGAGGGGAAACATGTATCTGACATACCCCAGAGAGCAAAACAACAGGAATCAGTCAAATTGTGATTTAAATGTGACTGGAAGAGTTTGGACTTCTTTCTTCTTCTTTTTACTTGCTTTTGGAATTAATGTACTGGCATAATGCCTGTCACAAAGATGAAGGGCACTGCAGCTATAGCTCTTAATGGCCAAAAAAAACCCAGGCTCACCTCAGAAAGCACAAAGCTAAAGACAGCAGCAATGCACCAAATACCAAGGAGACTGCGTAAACACTAATTAAACTTCACTCTACACTTGCGTCTAGAAAACAGCTTTCCCTGCCTAAACTTCCAAGGGCTTGATCAGACATGCTGCAACTGGAGTCTAGCAACTTTCTCCCCTAAGCCTGGCCTTCATCATAACTTCATGGATCAAACACATTTTCCTCAAATACAAGCAGCTTACTACAGAGACACTAGACAGAATTTGAATTACTGAAAAAAGGATAAAATTGTAAAATAACACATAAATGATGAAGCTTCTTTGCTTGAAAGAGCTTTTATGTGAAGGTCACACATATTTTTATTGTCAAAATAAAACTAGATCACTGTGGATTTGCATGGTTGCAAATTCAGTAAAATGTTATTGGTGACAGAGACCATGTTTGGTGCTGTGATAACCCACAGGGGTATTCCGTGGACTCCCTGAAGATTACAATATATGCAGACATACCAGAAACAAAGGAACATGAAGAGGACTTTTTTTTTTAAGTAACTGTTTCTTTCAGAGTTTTATGAAATGGCAGTTGATGTTGGTGGATCATATAAACAGCTTTCATTTTGTCAAGCAATATTAAAACAAGAAAGCGTCACCTTTGAAACTGGAAAAATGGAAATGTTTTAGTGACGACCAACAGAAGAAGCCCAAAGATATTAAGATGCAGAAATAAAAAGCAGTCATGAAACCAGATTCTTGGAGCAAATAAAGCAAATGGAACTCTTTGCATATTGCCCTTATCTTGAGAATGAAGAAAAGAGTAATGCCTTTAGACTTGAAAAACCATCTGTGGAAGAAACAAAAAAAAAAGGCATCTAATTTAGAGTGGCAGGGGAAAATTTTAAAAAGTATTTTCAGTGTGCTGTGGGGATAAGCAATGTTCATCTGAAAGGCCGGAAAAGAATGCAAGTAGCTTAATGAGGAGCTAAAGTGCCTCCTCTTCCCTCTGTTAGATGTAAATGGAAAAAATGAAATTGTAGTATACTGAAAGACTGATGATTGAGCATGGGGGGTGCAGAAAATGTCATTAAAACCCCACTGTACCACTGCTATGGGAGCAGGTGACTCGTCAGATAGTGAGGCTGCCAACACCAACACTGTCATCCTGAATTACAGACTGCAGTTCAAGGGCAGCAGAACACAGTCGTGGGGATCAGAGGCACCACACAAATGCGCCAAAGCTCCTCCTGGAGGGAAGCATGCCTGGCCAGTTGCAGTGCCAATGAATCTGACAGTATCTCCTTTCAGTAAGCAGTGCAAAATCAGGATGGAAAGTTTTCACACCAAGGAAAAAAGAAATAAAACTACAACGGATTAAAAAGCAACCAGCAAACGATGAGAGATCAAGAGATCACCATTTTAATAACAGCCCTCTTGTCTCTCTCCCTTTTTTAGAAGTCCTCAAAACAGCAACCCCTCTAATTTCCTCAAGGTCTAGCTGCACTTAAAACTGGTTTGCCCCTGAGAAGGGACTCTCGTGAGAGATCAATATTCTGATGTGAACGTAAGTCACAATACATACACAAGGCTTCTACAAGGTTATATGTTTCATAAATAACATGCAGGATTGCCATACTTCTCCTTTTCCTATTCAGTAAAAAAAGAGAACCTCCACAAATATTCTGCTCTGCAGCAGACATCACACAGCAGGAAAGACAAGAAGTTGCTCAAAGGTTATTACACTTCATTGCAAGAAACTCAATCTTCAAACCCTCCCTCAATGGACACCACTGCAAGCCAGACTGACAGGCATCAAAGCAAGATCACACAGTCAGATTAGAAACACAGCAGAAGTCATTTGAGCTGTGATGAAACCTACAGCACTTACTTCTACTTTCCCTCTCTTGACAGTATTTTTCATTTCTACTAAGAAACACACACACTTGCTGTTACCTCATTGGAAAAGCCTCCTTGAAGTTTTGTTGCAAGAGCCACCCCTAAGAGCCATAGTCATTTACACCCTGGGCTGAAGCCCTTGAGACACCAAACACAGCAAAGCAGAAAGCACAAAGGGGCAAATGGCAGAGGGTAACATCTGCCTGAAAATGTGACCTTTCCTTGGTTCTGGAGCTTTCTTCAGCACGGAATGGTTAGTGCTCCTAACTGTTTCAAGGAGCTACTGACCAGCCAGGCTGATAAAACTTACTCTTTTCCATGTGGAAGTTTACACCCAGCATTTGCTTTATTGGATGTGACATACTGCCATGCCAAGTTGCTCACTAGAAAGTAAGTCCTTCTCCTGTCCTTCAGACAGCCCTCATCTGTGCATAACATCAGGTGCTCACGGCTCTGGATGTATTATATAACTACTGTTACTATTTATGATAAGGCCCCAACCTCACTGGATCAGCCATTGAATACACGCAACAAAAATAATGACAGCTCTTTATGACAGATAATTACAGTATTTTAAATGCATTGGCCAACACCCAACATTCTTTATTTTTAGGAAACTTTGCTGCATACATCAAATGCTGTGTTTTACCCCAAGCTCTTACATCAGAAAGACAAAGCCTCATTCTACCTCGGAATCGCCTCTGCTGGCAGCCTAAATGTTACTTTCAATGCACAGTCTACTTTGGTATTTAATACTGCAGACAGAACCTGCCACTTGTAGTTTACTCAGCAGAATGAACAGCAGCAAATCACTTGTGAAAACACAATCTTGTTCTCCATCAGGAGAGTTAAGTGAAAGCCTAAGGAGTAACACTGCTTTAGAGACTCACACAGGTGTAACCTGGAGAGCCATGCCACCTGAAGACGAGTAAAATGCCTATTAAGCTTCTTGAGCCCTCAGATGCCAGAAATTAAGCTGATATGACAGCTCTGGGCTTTTGGTATCTGTTCCAATGTTGCACATTTCCAAAGCTAGCCTACATGCCAAGATGATAAAGGTATTTGGAAAAGCTGGCCAAAGCAGACCTCACTGCTAACAAGTTCTGTGAAAGGGCAAGTTCTGATTCAGTGGGTTTCTGTTTACCAAACCTTTTTCAAAGTCACTCCTACAACACCTTTTTCTTTGTTCCTCCTCCTTTTCAACCCCCAAAACCTTATAGATATTTACTGTACATAAAATACATTTACTCTCCTACTGAAATACAAAACCAGTATAGCTCTGAATTTACTGCTTCCCAATTTCAAGCTTTCTTTTGTTAACTAAAAGACAGGTATTATCCATCCTATGTTATACATTCCTTCACCTGCACCTGTGTCTCTTTCTAAGTCAAGAGCACTGAATTTTAATATATGTTAAGGATTTCTGTTGCTTTCTTAATCATATTCTCCCTGGTAGGTTACTGTTTTAAACTATTTGAAGTTTTCAAGCCACATGTAAAGTAAATCAAATATGAACCTAACAAAAGGATTTAAACAACCTCAAGGTAAAGAAAATATCTAAAAATATCACCCTAAAGAGCTCTGAAATAAAAAAAAAATTAAATTAAAAAAACCCCAACAAACACAGGAAAATGCCCCCAGTGGCTTCTAAACTTTAAGTTAGCTGATTTGAATTCAATTTGTGGCTTTGCCAGAAGCTTCCAGCATAATTTTGGTAATTGCAGGTAAGAAACTAAACAAGTGAGAATTCATGATGTGGTAAAGCAATTACAAACTTACTACCAGTACTACAACAGGCTAGGAGCAAGAGAAGTGCAAGAGGCTCATGCCAAACATTTTCTACATTCTAGCTGCCAGTCCAAGGGTTTAGAAGTGTATTAGGTAGTTCATGGATACCATGCAGTGACTTGATAAAACTGTTTTACCAGGATATTTGTCCACTGTTTGATTGTGCCACTCACTTCCTGCTCTTCTGCTGTGAATGAGGCATTTGAAAAGTTTACTCTGTCTACACTTGCTTTAAGTATAGCTAAATGGCTCGAGAGGTAAGAAAAGTTCTCTGGGTGCAATGTCAGCTCTGTCCTGGCTGGCAAATGACATCCAACAGTAATAAATAAAAATACATGACACAAGTGAAAACCCCAGCAAAGTTCCAAGGCCAATCCTCTTATCTAAGAGATGCGAGTCTACAATTTTGTGGTAGAAAAATGCATATTTTTGTAGAGAAATGGGTATTTGCCATTGTGAAGCTGGGAAAAAAAGAAATGAAATTCAAAGAACTTCTCAAGAAAAGCAGTAAAATAATCTGTGATTTTAAAACTTCCTTGGAGTTACAAACTTGGTAAGAATAAACCATATTAGAGCTTCAACAGGATTGTCTGCCAGCACGAAAATATGAGTTGCCAGTACCATATACATTCCTGAACAATAGCATGGTGCTGCCCCTTGGACTTAAAGAGCTTTTCCAGCTATTCTTTTCTCTTGGCCCCAAAACTGCTGCCAACGTAATGAAATACATTACACAGTATTTTGCAACTTTCTTACATATTCATTAAAATTAGATATAAATAGGACCTGTAACCTGAAACTAATACTAACAAAAGTTTTCAAAATTAACCTTCTCCTGCAAAGGGCATCCTGCCTACTACAGTGCTCCGCAGTATAAGCACATCCTATTCAGATACCCAGAACATTTCTCAAAAGTTTGGTAAGTTCCTTCAGACACAAACTCACACCTGTGTAAATTGGTACCAGTCCTCCAAATACTCAAAAAAATGCTTTCAGTCCAGAAGTACATATACCTTGACAATTACTAATTTTGGAATATTTGCTGCTCAAAGAATGAGCAATCAATTCAAAGCAGATTCAGTAAACTAGGGTAGTATTTCTACCTTTCATTTTTTATAGTAACTATAAATGAAGTTGCTTGTCTTTCTAATATTTATTAAACATGCTTTAACATTTATGTTCTTTTCATTAACAGAAAGTTTCCTTATGGCTATATTATCATCAATTCATAATAATATGAATAATAATAATAATATGAGTGCTGTATTAGTATATTGATTCAGTTTAATTTCCACTTCCATTCAAGGGTTACCTGAATTCACAATATTGCTAAGATAAGATACTGCTACTGAACAGCTCAAGAAGGCACAGTACTTGGATACACACAGCTGCACTGGCAACTTGGCTTGCTGAAAAAAATGATCCCAAAGAATAGTTCTTACTTTGCACAAGTTTCAGAACAAGACTATACTAATAATTTTGACTGTGGAGAAATGTAAGAATATGAGACCAAAATCTCACACGAAGTACGATGTGGGCTTTTATCAAGGCATAGTCATGTAGCATTTCATCAAAAGAAATGGAGCTAAAGTTACTACAAGCAATGGATATTTCAAGGATTAGAGTGTACTTTACAACATGCTGCAAACATGAAAAACACTGCAAGTACTCAGTATTTATCATTATAAATGGAACCTCTCTAATTGAGGTCTCATGCTTCAACACCACATTCCTTCATTCTACACATTGGAAGGGAACAGTAAGAGAAGTCAAGCCTGAGGTAAAGCATCTCAGACTCAAAAGAAAAGTTTATGTGTTCCCTTAAAAAAACACAGATGACCAGCCAGCTGTAATGGAAGCAGATCCACACATCCTGACTGTCTGCACACTCATGGTGCATCTCTTGTCTCCCTGACCAAGGTTTGTGCAAACCAGGATTCTCATCAGTTTGGATTATTTAAAGAGAAAAACAAAAGCTGTGAAATACTAAAACTCTTTTATTGAAGAGCACTGTAGTTGTGTGATGTTAAAACCAGTACAATTGATAAAGGGTCAGAGCTGCCAGGAAAAATAAAATAATCCCTTCTTAGCTGGACAACAAGATGACTGGCAGTTTCTAGCTACAATAGAAAACTGAGGAGAAAGCACTACAGAGGAATATGTAAGAATGCTATATCCTATAAATTAAAACAAGGCTTTAATCAGAGCACACAGGGCTACTATAGCTTTTGAACTTCACTATTACATTTTCAGTTCAAAACCTGAGAGACAGCATGGCATAAAGAAAACTTCAAAACACTCAGTATTAACCAATCTTCAAAGAGGCTTTTGTAAAGCTTAAATTTCAGCAGCAGCAGTACATTTCAGTGCAAATTCTCCTACCACTATCATACTGCAATACTAATAGAAACTCACAAATGAAATCATACGAGCATAGCTGGGGAACGGCTGTTACGACAATCCTCATGTGACTTCAAGACTTCACCTCAAAACTTTTTAGAACTTTCTCTTTCAAACTTATTTGTGACAATGCATTTCTCACAACACCCTTCTCTACAGGAAAGACTTCACAAAATTTTGTTGTTTACACAGTAAACATACACACACACAAATCTTTTAAAAACACCATTTAAAATGAATCAGAGTTGTTCCTTCCTTTAGCCACACTATTTTAAAATCAAAACCAATAATAAGCAGAGGAGGACTAAGGTGGAGATGAATGTTCCTCCATGCTTTTCAGCACTAGAAAGATACTTTCATAACACTCAAGCAAATTGTACAATGACTGACATGAACAAAATGACAGTAATCAGTCACTACTTCACATTTCCCACTAGGCTGATTCAAATAGTTATTTATGAACCTTACACTTGAATGGTCACTTTGATGACTAACCATAAATTACAATGTAAAGTGAATATAAATTTGATTTTAGAGTAACAACAAATTGTCAGCAAAGAGGAATCTTATTTAATTTCTACTGACATGCTAGGGAAAAGTCAGCAATACCAAGATGAACCACATCATAATAACCCCCAAACTTAGCAAAAAACTGTATGCTAGATCTCATGTTTGCTTCAGTGCTTCTGCATTTAAAAATAAAAGCACTTTATATTATGCTTGGTTAGTTTTAAATATAAAGTCTTAATAATGTCAGTTAGTTTTAAATATAAAGTCTTAATAATGCCAGATGACTTCATTACTTACATCTTCAACTAAACAGAATGAATTTTTTTCTAAAGAGCATAATGAAATTTGACAGCAAGTAAATATTAATATGAACTTAGATGCTTGGGTTTTTAATAGTCCTGATGAATAGCTTTTAAGACAGTGTTGCTATTTTTACAACATTTATCTCTTGCTTTACAGATGGAAGTGAGACAACACCAAAACACAACAGAAGTTCTGCAAAGCACAACAGTTCTCAATTTTTTAGGACAAAAAAGTCTTTATTACCCAAACAATCAACTCTTGCAGGGATGCATGTCAAAAAATTATCTTGATAAAGTAATTTTCTTATATTTGATTATTTTTTGTTAAAAAGTTCCATTACCTATTATATTACTCTATAATAACATTCATTATCCATTACTCCTGAAAACATGTAATATAAACCCTTCCCAAAGTGAATTCAGCATGACTGCACTTTGTCTGGGAAATATCTAGAAGTGCAACATTAAAGAGATATTTCAACATAACTTTCACTGTTTTAACAATACTAAAAATGTGAAGTTGTGTCAGTGTCTTTAATATTCCTTGCTTTTCAAGTATATTTTCCCTGAAACTCTTACATGGAATGATAGTGATCCAATTTAAAACCAACTTTAGCAATTGGTTTTTCATGTTGGAAAAGCTGCCCAAATAGCTGAAGTTTGAAGCAAACATGCAACACCCTGCAGGCTTAGCAATAACTAAGGCCATTCTGAATTATTCTGGTATGTCCCAGTGACACAGTAACAAATGCATAACAGAAAGATGCTGACTAATGTTGAGGGACAATCTTTAGGCTAAAAGAAAACTTCATAGAAGGTGCAAGGCAAGACCCTCATGCTAGACAAGAATCTGGCCTGTCAAGAGTCTGTTTAGATCAACAGTATCCTTTTTTAGCATCTAGAGAAACAAGGTAATCTGGTTTTACACAGGATTTAGAGAGGAAAGAGGAGTTTTATTTTAAAATCTGTCCCAGACCTATTAGGACTCAGATCAGTAGAACCATGTTTTGCTGAGAAAAAGTTAGAAAAGTTTTATTTAGCAAGATTTTATCTTAAACAAGAATTAGAAGAGCTGAAAATACCAATTATCACCTACAGATCTGAGAAGAAACACGTCAATATTAAAATATAATTGCATCTGAACAATCCAATTCAAATTACTTCTTTGAGAAACACTTAAAATTAAAAAATAGCAGTGTTTGGGTTAAAAAAAGATAGCAAAACTATAGTAGCACAAAACAACACCTGTTCCCAGGAGAAGAAATTCCAAAAAAATTAACTTGCACCTAAGTATTCATACTTAATTGTCAAAACAAGGGGCCCAGCTCCCCACTGAAATAAGAATCTATCTAATTGACCTGCTGGCTGTTTAAAGATTCATATTAAAACAAACCCTGGAGGAGCAGGTGCACATATTCATTCAGTGTTTGATAAAAGTAGTACTGAGCTCTGACTGGGGTCAGCAAGCACAGATTTTGCAAGGAGGAACAGCTTAGGCACTGCAAGTGCCCATAGAGAGCTCATGCATAGAAACCTACTTTCTTCCAGTTTTTAGTGGTCACTGTAGCTAGACACTGGGTATGAATGAGAAATTAAAAAGTATCCAAAGTTCAAGAAAGTCTATTTCAAGTCTTAGTAACATGGTCCCTACTGGAAAGAGCAGACGTGCTATAAATGCTACTCAGACAAGGTTGAAGAAAAATATTGCCAGTGACACAAATTTTCCGAAGAAAAATCTATCACCCCGTTTGGACACATTTAGCCAGCATTCACTTAATTCACTTCAGGATTTTCTTGTCCTGTTGCTGTTCTAACACTCTATCTGAAGATGGGAAAAACAAACACAGAATGTGGCGAGACTATTTGGAGTGAGTGTCACAGTCACCCTTATGGACCTATGATGGAAAGAAGAACAAACTCAGACAAAAACTGATGTTCATTTAGAGATGTTCTGAGCAAGGATTTATTTTTCCCATCTCTAGTGGCATAAGACATATGAGAAGTGGTCAACTCCTATTAAAAAAATGAGAGAAATAAACATACCTGCCGTTGAATAACCTCTAGGTTTGCTTTGGCTTTATTCAGTAGCTCTTCTATTTTCTCAGAATCCTCTATGGTCTTGTTTTCTCTAAAGGCATCTCTTATCCTTCTGATGGCATAAGTTCTAAACACAAACAAGAAGAAGACATGTATTCATAGATGTGCCAGGATTTATGACATTTTAACATTCTTTAAAACATGCTGATATAAAAAAGAGAATGCACACACACACCCCTATAAATATATAAATATATTGCTCAGTTTTAGACATATAACTTTTTGTTCAGGGTTTTGTCTTGCCCGAGTTGAAGCAGTGACTGGATCCTTTAATTTTTAAAAAAGTGGTTCTATTGGAGGCTACTGTAGAAAAATTTCACATTTCAAGTATCAGTCCAGTCTTTATCAGTTGTTATTGCAGAAACCACATGGTTGGATGCCCAGCATAGATATGGCAAAGCTTAAGAACATAACAGAAAGGCTAAGGACAAGAAAATTTCCCAGATTATTTTGAATCAGTGTGACTATTCTTAAGCTGCATATTCTAAAGGTCATTGAGCTAGACACTAAATACAACATACACATCTACTAAATGCAGTGCTGTAATTTAGCAGTCAACAGAGGTAGACTGATGGACCAATCAACACAAAAAGGGCTCCTTCCCTCTTCCTCTCCTGACAAGGTGTATTTCACCCCTCAGTCCAACACCTCCTCATCCATTTCCCCACTAAGAAGCAATAACAGGAAATTATTTCTGCAAGCTGGAAGAGATCTCTGCTTTCAGAGAGGAAGGTCCAAAGCTGCAGCTTTCTCCAAATCCTGCCCTTTCTTTCCAACACAGCAAAGGACTTTCACACAGTCTGAAGTGTACTGTCATCTGCCCTTCTCTCCTCCACCAAACTGGGCAAATTTCCATATTAAAATAAATTTTTCAGATTGAGCAACGGATACTTTCATTACACGGGTCTTTGGGAGGGGTTGGAGACATGCAGTAAACTGATCATGGTCATTTATCTTGACAGTGTTCCAATTCTCTGCAATCACATCACATCAGTATCACTTTTGCTACAGAACATAAAACCCTATGTGTGGCACTGGAAGGAAACAAAAGGCCGCAAAAACCCCCACAATTAGTTTAATATTTCAACAACCCTTTCCAATCTTGTATAAAAGTGGAACATGAGAGACAAAATTGTCTGAAACACTGACATAAAAAATCCAAGGCCAAGATTGAAAAATAAAATTACTGGGGGAGGAGACTGAGGGGAGAAGAAGAAGAGGGGAGATGAATAGCCAGTGGCACTCCATTCCATTAGATGGTGCTATCCAGCTCCTACTGCAGCTTTCACCAGGCAAGCAGTGCATTTTGTCTTTGAGCTCATAAATAATACATTTCAATCACAGGAATCAGGATGGCTGTGGAGTGCCACTCTGCCGCCGCACTCCGGCAGATGGTACATGCTTTTAATTAGGGCCTGTTCACCTATAATGTGACACAGGGGTGCGTGAGGGAGTGAGCGAGTGTGTGTTTGGATGTGTGAAGTTAATAGAATGTATTAAATATGGAAGCTCAATCTCATCTGCAGCTGTTGTCCTAGCAAGACATGAAGGGGAAGCTGATTATTTCTTCTAGAAAAGAAACAACCCCAAATCATTAATATATAGTGTAATTCTGTTGATTGATAACGGATAGATTTCAAATCACCCCCATATACATATGTAGGGTTAAACTGTGCAAAACATAGTATTTTCTGAAAGAAAGGACAGGTTTCCAAGAGATACAACAACTAATGTATATATATTTAGCTTAAAAGAAAAAACAACAACAACAGCAAGTATCTATTAGTGGGTACAAGTCTTTCAAAATGCAATACAAATGATTAAATGCTATCTACAGAAAAAAGATAGATGGGACAAAATCAGATTCTTGTTCAGTACAACACCTACAGACAGAAGGGGGTTTTTTTTGTTTTGTTTTGTACATATGGTGCGTTAATTGTTCCATTTTCTCTCTCTTCCTCTAATTACATCCAATAGTTGTTGAGAAAGAAAAGATACGCACATAGAAAACAGAATAATTTTTATCTATAATCAGAAAGTTGCACTGTTTTTGCCTTCTACAGTTTTTTAAACTTTTAAGAGTGTAAACACCCAAAGGAAGTTATTTTACATGGACTTTAACACAATCTTAATTCTGCAGCCAAATCCATACCCCTCTAAACACACTTCAAAGACCAGCTCTGTAACCAGGCACTATTCTTTACCAAAGCTACACTGAGATTCAATGTATTACTTAAAATAAGGATGAGCTCAATTCAAAGCTCAAACCCAATATTATGACTGTAAAACATCCTATCTTCTCCATTAAGAGGTGCCAGGGAAATATTTTACCAACATTCAAATTCTCTAAAATTATGTAAAAAGTGATAAGTCAAGATATAAACAAACTGGAAGGCTTTTTTTTTTTTAAATTGTGTGTGTGTTTTTTTCTTTTAAACAACAGCTTTTTATATGCAACAACATTTGTAAGCAGTGTCAATTCAGCACCTTAACACTCTGTATTTTAACAGTTTCTGAACTGAGAATGCATTAAAAGCTAGAACTACCATAAGAACTGCAATATTGTTTCAAGCCTATGAAAAACTGGAAGTACAGCAGTGTGCTGTACATAGTAACGACACACATGCATGAGAATAAGTTGTTCATTCAGACATCTATCTGTAAGGGTTTTTTTCACAGCACATTGCTCCAGAGATCTTCTGGTTGATGAACAGACTGGTCTGCTACCCAGCCACTCTAATGGAACATATTTTCAGTTCAATAAGCATAACACACCAACCCCACACCTGTACCATTTGAAGGCACACCTAGAAATGCCAGTGGCAGTGAATCTATGGTTTTCTTCATAAAACTTTACAACATTATCCTAAAAGAAGCACTATCTGCAGACAGTGTGAGAGACGAAAAGCAGACTGGCAAGTGAAGTGATGGCTGTACCTTACCAGGCTGTACCTGACTACTTACCCAAAGGGGCAGAAAGGAACTGCAACAGGTTTAAGCCAATGTGAAGGGGAACTGTTGCAATTTTGCCACCCTGGCAGGCACAAGCACTCCCTCTGCCTGCTTTAGACCAGCACAGTCAGTCTGATGCTTGGCCCCAGCTGAGCCAGCTCAGCTTGGGAAGTTGACAGAAGTTAACAAGAGTTAACTTCATTTTTTCGTTGTTTTGGGCTTCTTTTCCAGGTTAGTGAACTTCATCAGCTCTCCATGGAACTGGATGAGCATTAGCACTGAAGTGGAGGGAATACAGCAGTACTGATTTTGATGGATAGAGCTTGCAACTGATTCTATTCAGAAAGGCCAAACAAGTCACACAAACAAAGGGGACTTTAAGTGAGAAGGTACCAAGCTAACTGTCCAGAGAAACAGAAAAGGAAAGCAATTTTGGATACAGAACACTCAAATAGCTCCTATAGACCAGATGGAAAAGTCTAATTCCTAATGCAGCAGTATTCATTAAGAAACATAATTTAAGTCTTAAACTACATTTCACACTCATTATTCTTCTCATCAATTCTTTGAAAACAGATACTGAAGAATGGCTGGAAGATGCAACAAGGTATTTTGCTTTTATTATCCAAGTGCACTGAAATTTGAATAGAGAACACCTTCAATTTTATCTTCTGCAAAGACTTTTCCAGTGACCTCATGACAGCAGGACCCAAGCAAGAGTGTATAGTTGAATACATTCACTCAGGGCTGTCATACATATGCACATTCAAAACACCTTTTGTGATCCCTACTTACGTGCATCTGTCACATAATTAACTCCCAATTAAATCAAAAGAATGTCCTCGATGGGCAACAGACTCAGTGCAATGGCTTCAGACCAAAGCCACTGCAGGTGGATGGCTACACAAGGCAACAGATGCACATCAGCAGAAAACAGAAAGAGTGGTTGGAGGTTAATATGAGAACAAGACCAAGGCCAAAACGTTACCATAGACTCTCAAGCAATGGGCACTACCTGCCAATGTTAAGAGACTACAGAGCTGCCACATAATAGTAAAAACTAAGGAGAAAGCAGTCTTCGTCCAAATATTCTACCTTCATAGAGTTCCTCTCTTTTCTTCCCTCAAATGCTATCAAAAGCCTAATGCGTCCCCATAAAAATGAAGTCTATAAGATGCAAAGTCTGAAACAACAACTACTAATGAAAAATGAAATCACAATCCGGGTACTTCATAAACTAATAACTGCTTGGGGACTTATGTATTTTATTTCAAAATGTTTACTTATGTCATGCCTGACCAAAAACAAGAAAAAAATCTTTGTGCTCTGCTAAATGAAAAGAAGCTGAAACATCACACAAACATACTTGCTTTTTAAACATACAGGTCCGAGCTTTCAAAATAAACCTGGCCAAGCAATGTTTTTCTCAGCACCACTTTGCATTTACCTGTATCACATTTTTCCAAGACATCTTTCCAAACATGTTGACATCTTGTCTTTGTGACTGTCAACACATACAACGTATTAATAGGTCATGTCACAGTCACAGGCACCACACTGCGGAGCACAGTGGCTATTACAAGTTGTTGGCCACTAGCATACACACAAAGATAGAAGAGGACAATTGTGGTACATAATCTGTGCAAGCAAAACAAATCACAAGGGGAGGGCCACCAGGTTAAATTACTCATATTCAAGACTTTCAAAAAAGGTCCAGAGGAAAATGCATTTTCTCCTATTGGCTTGAGTTGTATTCAATAAATTAAGGCAAGTGAGCAGTAGCCAAGCTCTAGGAAGCCCACTGGGGTTAACAGCTCTGGAATGAAGTATATGCTGCTTCTAAGGACATGATGTGCAAAAGTGAAACTCATTTACAATAGAGTAGCATTACATCAAGTCAGGGATCCTTTTCATAAAAGGTCAGTTTGCTGTCACTAAACTATATTTTCTTACCACCGCTGCCTTCCAACTTACATCTATTAACATCAGGATGAATTTTAAGAATTTGCCATCATTACTAGTAAAATGTGCACTAGATGAGATTTGCCCACTTAAATTTTCAAAATTATGTATCATTTTAAAATGGAAAATTTTTGTAACAAAAACCCATCTGCACAAAAATAGTTTTAGCTCACAGTAAAGTTTTATGAGCATTAGTGAAGATGTCTTCATGTACAGAATTACTTCTGAGGGAATGTTTACTTAGATGTACATTTNATTTACAATATTTTTCCTCTATAAAGGTCTCTTTAAAAGACACAAATTAAGGTGAAGCAAAAGCTGCATGTAATTACCATCTAACACTAAAAAAAGAAACACATGACAACAGAGGTGTGTTTGAGACCGAGACATAAGTACATCATAGGGAAGTAGTTGTGATTGGTCTAATTAAACACAAGACCAACAGAGGGGTGTGGATGCAACATTTTATCAACAAGGTGTTCCTCAAATTCCACCACTTTCAGCATTGCCACCTCAAGTTACAGCACAATGACAATTACATCTGCCTGTTTTCTAAAAATCAAAGTAAAGCCTATTCTTGCATCCAGGATTTGCTTGGGGGAGTCAGGGTGGTGGCTGGATGCTGGGAAAGGGGGAAAGAAGAGTAAAGAAAAAGAAAGATTAGACTGCTGGTTAATTCAATTTGAATTTTCTAACAAAACACAGTCACTGAATAGTCTTCACAAAAAGCCTACAGAAAGAAACCTACCAGCCACTACAGCATGGATGACCACCTGATCAACAGGATCACAGAATCATTCACACTGGAAAGCAGTCTGGGAGGTCTCTAGTCCCACCTCCTGCTGAAAGGAGGGTTGGTGATGGCATCAGATCAGATTACTCACAGCTTTGTCAACTCACGTCTTGAAAAACAGGAAGTTAACCAGACCACCTTGCTCAGAAGACAAACTCAATTGCTTGGCTGTGCTTGAGGGGAAAAAGCTTTTCTTAAAGCCTCTCTTCCTGCACTTCACACCTGCTGTCATTTTTTCTCCTATCAGGCCCCTCTGGATACTTTGAGGTACTGGCTGCTTTCAGATTCCCTCACTGTTGTTTCTTCTCCAGGCTGACCCAGACCAGCTCCGTCAGCCTCTGCTCACAGGACAAGTGCTTCTGCCCCCTTGGTGGCTTCTGCTGAGCTGCCTACAGGTTGTCTGTGCCTTTCCTGATGGGGGGCTGAGGAGGGCAAGACTGGATGCAGAACTCCAGATGTGCTCTCCATCCCATCAATCTTCTGGCTGAGCAACTCAGGATGCTCTTGGCCTTCCTCACTGCCAGGGAGCCCAGCTCCTAAACACTTTGCTCTTCCCAGAACTATCAGTTCGTACTATCAGTGCTATTCATAGTTAAGTAGGATCATTTTTGCCATTCATTGAAACACAAATTTTTGTTGCTATACTTCTAAAATAAAAACAGTTATTGGCTTAATTCTAAGTGTAAAGAATCTCAGCAGAAGGGAGTGCTTTTCAAGAGGTCAGGGTTAAGAGGAAAAAGTAAAGATGTCCAAATGAAAGCCTCCTTTTAATCTTAATTGGAGTTGAAACTGCAGTGTTACATTGAAGAAGAGGTTAAAAAAGAGGGTTATCAGTGAAGGACCCAACTACACAAGCTGTTCAGTTAATGAGGCGCCAGACAAGGATGTGCTGCAGAACTATAACCTGAATTTGCTACAGATGAAAAGTGTCTCAATGGCCTGAAATGAGTAATAGCTCTCTGCTGAGCTTTCACTGCCAAGCCCCTGCCAACTGCTCTACAACCAGGACACTGGGGTAGCTCAACAGTCCAATTATCAGGCAGGGAACGCCTTAAAATGACAAGTTCAAAACCTGACAATGCTGATTTTTCTCTTCTTCCTTTTGAGACAGATAAATACCACTCCATTTGCTGTGCTGCTGTTTCTGAACAGTTCATAAAAAAGGCCTGGCCTGCTGTGCATAGCCATTACAAATTCCACAATATTTTGTGGGAAAAATTAGAGTTTTAGTTCAATGCTGTGGCCAACATGCTCTTTTCAGCATGGCTAGAGGTTCCCCCTGCACTGGTGAGGTTTCACCTTGAGTATTGTGTGCAGTTTTAGTCACCACAAGATAAGAAAGATACTAAGCTATTAGAGAGCATCCAAAGGAAGCCAACAAAGATGGTGAAGGGCCTTGAGGGGAAGCTGTATGAGGAGTGGCTGAGGTCACTTAGTCTGTTCAGCCTAAAGGAGACTAAGAGGAGACCTCATTGCAGTTACAACTTCCTTGTGAGGAGAAGAGGAGGTGCAGACACTGATTTTTTTGCTGTAGTGACTTGTGAAAGGACCAGACAGAATGGCCTCAAGTTGTGCCATGGGAGGTTTAGGTTGGATATTAGAAAAAGGTTTTCACCCAGAGGGTGGTTGGGCACTGCAACAGGCTCCCTAGGGAAGTGATCACAGCACCAAGCCTGACAGAGCTCAGGAAGTGTTTGGACAATGCTCTCAGGAACCTGCTGTGGTTCTCGGGGATGGTTCTGTGCAGGCCCAGGAGTGGGACTTGATGATGCTTGTGGGTCCCTTCCAACTCTGCAGGTTCTGTGATTCTGTGACTTGGGTACCCTGAAGAGGGCTAAACATATTGTGCCTCTTGGTGATTTCATTTAGAGAAGCACTGGGTGTTAATCAGCCTTTCTGGATGCATGCATTTCACACCTGATAGTGGGAAATGATTTGCCTTTGATGAAGCAGTAGTCGCTAAGGTCATTTTAATTAAGCAGCAGGGCACAAGGCCTTGGGATATTCAAACTTCTTGGACTGCAGTGTGGTTGGTCTGGATGATGGTAAGATTTCGATAGGAGATTTCTAAAGCACAGCATTATTTCTGAAACTAAAGATTCAGATATAGTAAATATCTAGTTACGGGACACACACTATTCTTTTAATATGGAAATTATGCTAATTCCTTAGAAGAGAAAAGGGATCAATATCAGAAATATGCTGATAGTACACAGTTTTAAAACAAATGAGATATTTTGACTTACAAAAGACTTAAAGAAACAGTTCTCTGAAAGCCATCTGAGGTGAAGCTTTGTTGGCCATTTTGACAGACTAGTAATTTTCAGTACACTGGACAGACTCCTAACAAAGATTTACTTTGCAAAAGTGATCCTTGGATTCTAGCAATAAAGACAGTTAATTTTGCCCCTTGGTTTTTGCTCAGGTAAACCTGAGATTTCTGAGACAGAAGGATGTAAGCATCATAGTTCCAAAATGCATCTAGTAGAAGAAATTGCACTGAAATTAGACAGGGTCCAGTTATCTCATGACAAAGGCAACAATAAACCACAAATATTATTTATTAAACAATCCACATAAAGCAACATACCACCTGACTTGTTTATATACAACATTCTAGAAGTTACAGGATTTAGAATATTGAAGTCACTGTCCAAAATTTATTCTCTCATCCATTTCCATCAGCTTTACAGCTTATCCAAAAATCTTTGTTCCTTATAACTCAGTCAGTAATGACAACCATTCCCCACTGGACTTCCTATCACCATATGGTTCAATGACCTTCCCTCATTTATTGCAAAGCACTGCATGTTTAGTTTAGTAAATCTGCAACATCAGTTTTGACAACAATGATGGATATTTGAAATTACTTAGCAGCACATAACATTCTAATATATGCTAAGCCTATTAGTCAAATCTAGAGCCTAAAAAAATCAATTTGGAATTTGTAACAAAATCAGCATCCTACTTTGTACATAGAACAGAGTGCTGAATATTATTCTCAGACATTTGGGATTGTAAATATATGCCTTTGGACAATGCATGTAATTTTTCAGGGAGCTCAGATCCAGACTACTCTAATTATTACCAAAGGCTCAGAAAAAAAGAAATGCAAGTTATTTTGTACACTATGAACACTACTAAAGGCAGAGAAAATCAAGTGAACTAGTTATTTCCTTCTGCATTCTTTCCATTTAATTAGTTACAGGATATGGAAGTCTTCACAGACTTCAGAGATGATCACACTAGGACTAAAGAAAAAGGAGCTGAAAACCCCATTCTGAGTTGAACACCAACCCAGAAATGCAAATGATACAAACTCTAGGTGTCATTTCATCCCCCACAGGAAATTAGATGCAGCTTCTTACATGAAGAAAGAGCAGGAGGACACGTGGTGAACGGAGGCAAGGTTTAAAGGAAAAAGAATATTCTAAAGCTGAATGACTGATTCACCATGCAGTGAGGCAGATTTGAGGTTTTCAGGCAGGCACAGCTGATCTTCATCCCCACAAATAAGGCAGCACCCCTGTGCACCAGGCATAATGTGCCAGAAGTGCCCAGGGCGACTTTCCGCACTGCACAGCTCCACGCTCCTGGCACCTCCCAGGTGCTACCAGCACAAGTGAGCACTTAAAAAAGCCAGACCCTCTGCAGGCAAGTTATGGAACAGTAAATCCACAGCTCTTTATCTTTGGTATCTTTGGGGCATGATGGTGACTAGTTCTGACACACCTGAGACCTCAGCAAGCTCCAGTAAAGTAAATTTGGCTTCTCAGGACCTATAGATCCTGTGCATTTTTCTGAAGTCCAGAAGTAAAATAGGAGTCAAAACAATACTAAAACCTAAGTGAAGTAACAACACATTCTTCAAAGCTACTTCACATAAAAGAAAGAAAGAGAGAAAGAAAATAAATGGTTACACACTTTTTCCTACTATTTTTCCTACACTTACTCTTAAAAAAAAGTAGAATAGATTATTTATCTGCCAAACATGAAGCAAAGGTCAGCTACCAGCCAAAATGTTTCTTCTGGGCTATGTATGAGCTCCACCTATAAAACTGGTGCATACCCCTCCTACTTTCCAAATTGTAGATCCCAGCATACAATGCAATACTTTGATCTGACAAGATATACTTTAATATCAGACAGAAAAATGAGACTGAATTTAAAAATCAAGGTATTCTAGTCCAGTGAACAGAAGTCATTCAATAAACTTGCTGACAGATCTTCTGTGCACTTAAACGGTTTAACTACTGTAACAGAAAAGGAGATCAGAAGTATTCAGGAAGACAAAGAGGACAGTCAATTTTCCTTTTTAAAGAAGAGAAACATTGACAAAAGCCTTTTAATCTAGCCAAGCTCAAGTACGTTAAATACAGACACTAAAATTTAGAGGTGAAGCTACACTAAAGTCAGTAGTTTTTAAAGTCTTCCAGTCAATCTCTTAATGCTCTCTCTAAAAGTCTTACTCTATGAATGAAAAAAGATTACCATATTCTATTTCTGTATCTCTATATATTCTATTTAATAAGGCTAGGTTCAGATTGGTACATTTATATATCAAAAAAGATTCTGCATTTCAAGCCAAAAATGGGCTACAAGAATCCCCAGATAGTACTTAATGGCTAATTAAAAGTTACAGAAAAATAGTCACTCACATGAGTGATGGCAGCACTTTTTGTCCTCTGTCTGCAAGCAAGCAAGGAAAAAGAAAACACAGCAAACACAAACTCCTTTTCCTCCCAGAAGCACATGGCTGCTGGCTGCAAGAATTTCTTCTCAGATAACATTTACTCTAAATGTGGAATTAACATTTGGCTTAAAACTCAGTAACTCAGATGAGCACTGGCTAAAGGTTACTGCAGGAGGTATTAAGAGAGGAAAACAGGTGTGAGGAGTGATCTACTTATCATAAGGTTTTTTAGTATAACATTTTATGACCAGGGAAGATTACCTTCCCTTTCCCGTAAGACATGACCTTCCCCTACCCAGAGTAGCAGAAAAAGTTTGCAATCTAGGAAAAAATTACCTACACAAGTTGCAGAAGCACCAGGTCCCCAGCTAATGGAAGCAATACCTCACACTGATAGAGAATTTCTCCTTCAAGGGTTTCAACAAATTGTTGGGAAATAAAAGCCCACAACCAAGCCTCAAAGTCCCTATAGGTTAGCAAGCATTGCCACTAGTTCACACAACAAGGAGTTTTGTACAGATAGATATATGTACAGTATACTTTTTTTGTCCAACACTGTATTGCTGTAGCTTACAGGACTATATTCATCCCATGTTGTCTTTGCTTTTGGAAGTGACTGTGAGAATGTCACCAGCAGTTTGATAAATATCCATATTTCCATGCAAAATCTACAAATAATGGGCAGCAATTTTGGGTATAAATAATGAGCTAAAAATAATAAATTAAATTTAGTAAAAAATGCACTCAATAGCTCTGGAAATCAAGAAACCTATTTAGTGTTCTACATGAAATGCATTGCTTATTATTGTTCTGCAAACAAAGCACTTGAACATTTATTTTCATACTGTAAATTAGTCAGATCAGGGAAAAAACATTATGAGTGAGACATCTAATTTATTTTGGCCAGTGATGAAACTGCTTATATCAATCAATCAATGTTTCTCCCTTCAAAACTAGTTTACATACAAAGACCATTAATTTGAAAACCTATTTGCTAACTTACTGGACTAGAAAAATGCTGTGATATTTCAGATGAGTCAAAGATGTTTTCTGAAACTTAGTAGCAGGTTAGTTTCAATACAGTTCAATTTGACATTGTCAGTATAATTCAAGCTATAAACTTCAAGGATTGTCTTACACATTTCATTTGAGCTGTACTGACTTTAAAACATTTTTCTGAGAAGAAGGCCATCTGATGTTATTTAAATAAACACTGAATATATTTGAATGGATGGATGGATAAATGAATTATTGTTTCACAAAGAATTCTATCAGTGATTCAACCCAAAACTTTATGAAATGTGATGGTTTGTGCCTGGCCCCTTACACTTTTAGTTTAGTTAATAATTTTTCTTAACTGTGACTAACAATGTAAATAAATTATGTCTCTGAACCACACCCCCAACCACCCACTCCAGCCACATTTAGCTCTTTCATTGCTATTCTAACATAGTTTGCAGAAATGTAGCATTCACACAATGTGCAGCCCTCACAAGATAAACCAATTTCCTCCAACACCAAGGCTCTGTGGAAACCTGGGCATTGATTCCTCCCTCGTGCTCAGGCAAACAATAAATGGATGTTTACATCTGCGTGTGACTGCAGCTGAGCATTGTGATAATCTGTATGTTTGCTGGGGAAAAACATAATGCCTGTAAATAAACATTACCAAGCAACAATACCATGTGTATCCAGCAAGCAAATCCTAGTTTGCAGAAATCACACGCTGGGCAAGACAGAGATGGAGACAACTCTGTAAAGACCTCACAGAATAAAATTAATTATTTTCATAGGCACCTAAAGTCACAGAAATAAGTTTAATTATAAAAGCTTCAATACCATAATAGATTAGTGATTACTAGCAATATATTAGAATGAATTATAGTCTCAGGGAAATATTTTAATTTTTTTTCGGACACACACTTTCTTTGGCAGTTAAAATACGACAATATTACTTTTAAACATGCAAATGATTTAGAAACAGGTCTTTAATGGTTCCAGACCAGGATATGCTGGACAAGCAGACATAGAAGGTCTGTCAAGACCTGTTGATGGAGATTATTTTCTAATAAAACTCACACATCTATCATACTTTCTCTAGTCTCAATAGTGGATTCACAGCTTCCTTTTAACAGGGGTTTTGCAAAAGGATTATTGGGATTGAGTAGAACTGAATTCCTGACTTCTCGATACTAATACATTCGTATATGCATACACACAAATAATATCTACTTTGTGCACAGGCTTCTTTTCTTTAGAAACTATGAGATTTAACCAATTGCTATTTAGTTTAAAAGTTTTTTTTAAAAAGCGTCTAAGCAGCAGCTCTTCCCAAGACTTTGTAACAAACATGATGCTGAAGAAAGTGTAGTCCTAAGTACTGGACTGAGTCCTGAGTCTCCTGAATACCATTCCCAGCACAGGACCTTCAAATTTTCCTGAAGATCGTATTAAGGATTTCATTTCACACACATTTTGTTTGGGAAGAAAGCATCTGAACTCAACTGAATTTGTTTCAGTTGCATTGCATCCTGAGAAGAATGTTAGAATTTTACAGAGAGATCAGGTAAAAAGGAATGGAATGGAATGTAGAAAAAAATGTAAGGGAAAAAGGCCATAGTCCATAATGCCACCCTAGGTAGAATGATGTCTGGATGATTTGTGGCATCTTTGTTCTTGAGAAAATTGTATCAAGAGGAACCCCCAAGAACATTTCTCACTAAGGACACTTTTGCACTGAGTTCTGTGCAAAATAGCCTTGGAACAGCTAGCTCAAGTATTCACAAACACAAGAAAACAACCAAGAAAGTCTCCTTTGATGCTCACTTTTTTTTTGAAAAGCAGAGAACTATGTATAATCTAGGACTGTACTTTGTTGGTCAGCGAGGCCAAAAACACATGGGAAGAGCTTTATTGAAGAGGTGGTTCACAGAGGATCCTTGCCATCTTGTTCTAAACATTGCCTCATCAACTGCAGTTTCCTTTTTTCTTTTTTTTTTAATTACTTTGATTTTTTTTTAATCCAGAATGCTGATCTTCCAAAGAATACTTGAAATTATAATAGCCTGTGTCTACTGTATCTTGTATCACATGGATGCTAGGAGATCAGCATCTTTTCACCATAGAGAGGAATCCAGAGGAACTAAGTGTTAAAGCCACATCCAAGAGTAAGGAAAGGACAAAGTTAGATGGGACAATATTTTAATCCATTTTAATACTATAGCTACATTACAAAGTGTTTTTCATTTACCAGAAATCATAAGCATGTATGTATGGGCATGAGTCGCTACCAGAGGCAGTATTTTTTCTATTATTTTCATTAGTTCTCAAACAAACATTACTGGTAATTAAATCTTTTGTAAAAAGAAGTACGTCCCTGTTCTTCTGTGCAATACAAAGAATAACAAACAGCCACAGCAGATTTATACATTTTGGGTGCCTTTACTAAAATAAAATAACCAAAACTGCAGATCAGTCTGTTGAGGAAGCCCCCATCCATTTGTCTTCAAAATATTAAATTTCAGTTTTTCCAGAACTCTGTATGCTCTGTATGTGCTACAAACTCCCCCTCCAAGTTATTACTATTCACAATTCTCCTCTGAAAAAAAAAAAAAAATCAAGAAAATGACATCAAACCTGATGCATAGATATCATTAATTGGTTAGGAAGAGTGTAACTTTACAACAGTAAAGTGAATGTATTTGGAAAACGACAATCACCACTGAACCTTTAAACCCCACATAACAATTCCTGTTGAACAAGATCAAGAGAATTTTGATGCAATGATTTTCAGTTGAGTAATGTTACTATTAAGAAATCAAAATATTTGATAAAACTTCTCATTCGTTTTAAAATTTCAGAGAAATATGTTCTGAGGGTATCTAATGACTATGTCTGGACATTTTTGAAACAGAGTGCTTCGGTTGTCTTCCAAAAATATTTTATACATATATTATACTGAAGTCAAATGGAAATACTTCAATACTGTCAGACTCCAATCCAAAATCATGTCCTTATACCTCTGGATTTTCCCTGAAAGTGCATACATTTCCATGTTTTACTACAATTCAGAGTGTCACCATCTCAGTCCTTTACACAGTTCCCATCCTAATCAGCAGATTGAGCAGCATCCAGTGCTCTTAAAATACTGTCATCTCTATTCAAGCATATTTAATTCTGACAGGATACAGAAATATATATAAAAGAGCTTAAAATGATATAATGGCAAAATTGTATGTTGTCATTGAAGTAATAGCCAAAACAGAAGTATTAGTAAGGCCAACCACAAATCTGTGTGCTGAAAATGTGCAGTGCCTCTGACTCTGGATCGTGCAGCTCCAGGCCAAAACAAGTGTCCACACCAGTGTAGGATGGAAACCACCCTGGACTCTGGAATACCACATCTGCTTGCAGCCCAGACTTTTTTATACTTTTCAAGCAGATGACAGAGAGCACCACATACTCAGTAAATGGGAAATTAACTTAAAAATCCTAAAGTTTGTAATCACTCAAAACACAGTCAGCAATTATATAGAGATAAGAAAAAAGAAGTTATCTGCCTTCTTTGCACAGCCGAGGACAAACAGATACCATAAAGGTGCAATTCTGTCACTGTACAAAGAAGTCAGACATCTCTGCTGGACAGAACTGACAATTTTATTTTTTTCCTGCATTTCTTATTTCAGCTACAAACTACCACTTTGGTAAGAAAACCATGCCTCTCTTTTCTCAGTATTGTCTTGAATTTTTTTTTGTTTGTTTAATCACCATTTAGACTGTTTTTACCTCCTTAACACACAGAAACATAAACAATCTGCTGGCAGACCTTGCCAATCACAAATTTCATTAGGATATCCAGTGAGAAAAAGGATTCTTCAGCTTGGATTACTGTCACATGTAAAATTTTAATGTGGCTGTTAAAATACCTAAGTGATGAAAGTCCAAAAAGAAACAGTGACAGCACTCTATAGACCAGGGATCAAAAGCAAAGTAAGATTTTCCCATTAAAATGACCAACTAAGGCATGATGGGAAGAAGAGAAAGAAAGTAATTTTTACAAAAGAGTGGCTTCAAATAAATTTTACTTGGTGAGTTATGTTCTTGGAAGAGTTAACAGAATCTTAACAGCTTTATGCCCCCTTGAAGAATAGGTCATTATGCAAGCATAGGTCAACTTAACCCATACTTGTGCAAAAATCCAGGTGCTCTCATGAAAGGCACTGGGTATCCTGAGAAGTTACTATTCTGGAACTGGGTATCCAGAGAAATCTCACTATTCAGACCAAGGCAAAGAGGGCAGCAAGTACCTCAGCCTTTCTCTCATTTTTTGTCACTGTGTTTGCCTCTGCAACTAACAAAGGATGGACATTCTCCTTAGCCCTTCTTTTGTTGCTGATGTATCTATAGAAACATTTTTTATTTTCTTTTATGGCAGTAACCTGATAAAGCTCCAGCTGGGCTTTGGCTCATCTAATTTCCTCTCTGTTAAACCTCATGATATCCATGCAGTTCTCTGGCATAGTCTGCCCTTTCCTCTAAAGGTCAAAAACTCTGTAAACTCTGCCTTTTTTTTATCATCCTGAGTTCCTTCCAAAGCTC
The DNA here is from genome assembly GCA_013399225.1 of Rhipidura dahli. Classification (NCBI taxonomy): domain Eukaryota; kingdom Metazoa; phylum Chordata; class Aves; order Passeriformes; family Rhipiduridae; genus Rhipidura; species Rhipidura dahli. The sequence continues at coordinate 320,025 of VXAC01005917.1, read as the reverse complement.
TCTGTTTAGCCAGGCTGGTTTTCTTCCCTGCTGGCTCATCTTCCAGCACATGGGGACAGCCTGCTCCTGTACCTTGAAGATTTCTATCTTGAAGAATGTCCAGCCTTCCTGGACACCTCTATCCTTCAGGACTGTCTCCCAAGTGACTCTCCCAACAGGTCTCCTAAACAGGCCCAAATCTGCCCTCTGGAAGTCCCAGGTGGCAGTTCTGATAACCCCCCTTACTTCTGTGAGAATTGATAATGCTATCATTTCAGGATCGCTGTGCCCAAGGCGTCCTCCAATCTTCTCATCACACAACAGTCCTTTCCTCTTGGTAAACAACACATCCAGTGGGCCTTCCCTATTTGGTTCCCTCACCAGCTGCATTAGGAATTTATCTTCCATACACTCCAGGAACCTCCTAGACTGCTTCCTCTCTGGGGTATTATATTCCCAGCAGACATCTGGTACATTGAAGTCCCCCAGAAGAACAAGGGGCAGCAATCTTGAGACTGTTCTATGATTCTATGTTCCATGACTCCCTAAAATCAGATGAACAACTGTGTCACTCAAAGCAGGAAAAGCAACTGGCACTGAAAAAAACAGTGCAAATTACTTTGCTCTGTTTTATTCCTAGGTTAGCAGTCATTAGCAAAAATCAGATTTAATAGTTTTAAAATCTTGAAGGACATGTCTCAGATGAAACTGCAGGCATTCAATTAACTTGTTTCCCATGCAAAACCTGTTTTGACAAATTTTCTTCCCTGATTGTTTTATATTCTGGGTAGTTTTATTAATCAAATAATATTGCACATTCTAAAAGAAAAATCAAATTCCATTAAAATGCAATTTAGAGAGAGAAGAAAAAAAATGTATCTATAAAGAAAAATGCAACTTCCATCAGTTAAAAGAGAACATAATTAGTAACTGAAATAAATTTGCAATAAATCAAGACCTTAAAAAAAATTTTAAAATTATCTGCAGAAAAAAATTCAACAGAGCAACTCAAAGCTTCTGACATTTCTCATAACTACAAGAAATTAAAGAAATAGAAAGCAGATGAGCTGGAAGCATGTCATATGACATCATATGAACTTATTACCCATTGTTAGTATCTTTATAGCGCAAGGAAGGCTAGGGACCTGAAAATCATACAAAGCTGGTTAGCTAGATTCTCTGGAGCTTATCCAGTTCAATGTCACACTTGAAACAGACCTGCATGCAACAAGGTGAGGTGCTCTTCGGCTAAACCTATTATGAAAACCTTCAAAAATGGAGATGACAAACTCTCTTGGGGAAGACCTGCTCCAGTCCTGCACTGTCCTGGCGGGAACTCCTTTCCATTAGATTCCCATGTGTTAAGACCATTGAGCTTCAATCATGTTAAACAAACAAGAAGTTTTTAAATTCAGATTATCTTAATTTGCAACCAGATGTATTTTAACAGCTTATAAATTCTTTTATTTTCTGTACCCAAACCACTCACAATGTTTATTTAAATCACTAATGATATTTAGAAATATCTCTGAAATCCATTTAGTTGAGACTATAATCCAACATATTATAAACCATCAGAGGTTCTACTTTTTGTCAACCAAGCAGAAGAAAATAGCACCCTTGTTAAAAGACAACTTTTTGACTCGAAACCTGACATCCTGCCTCTCTGCATATTGATTTTCCTCCACTACAAATCACTCTCCCATGCTCAGACTGTCTGCTTGGGTAATAGGGCAGAAGGGCAGACATGAAATTACTTACAGTCTACTAAATTCCCTCTCCCTGCTGTTAAAACCTGGCCTACACATCTGGGTGTCCAAACACTCTGTGACATTTGCTTCAGGACACTGGACACTCCTCTGTTATTCTGAAGGCTGCCAGTGGTGACCTCAGTTACTTTAAGACATTAGTAATATTCTTCACATTTACCACACAAGACCTTTTTGATGGTAGAAGAAACTCTGGGGCTACAAGACAACATAAAGAATGTATTTACTCAGAGGGACATAAAACAAAAAAGTTGAATTTTCCATCACAGTCTATATGTATACATGTCCTGGTTTTGCCTGGTCAGTCAAATCAGAGTTAATTTGCTTCCTAGTAGCTGGTACAGTGCTGTGTTTTGGATTTAGGATGACAGTGATGTTGATAACATGCTGATGTTATTAGCTGTTGGCAAGCAGGGTTTACACTAAGTTAAGAAGTTTTCAGCTTCTCACATTAATCCACTTGCAAGTATGCTGGGGGCACAGGAAGCAGGCAGGAAGCATAGCCAGGATGATCCAAACTGGCCAAAGGGATATTTATTGCACACTATGTGGTGTCATGCTCAGTATATACACCAGGGAGAAAGCTGGCTGACTGGGGGCTGCGGCTCAGGAACTGGCTGGGCATTGGTTGGCAGCACCTGCACTGTGCATCACTTGTTTTGTGTATTCTAATTAATTATTATTATTATCCATTCCTTTTCTGTTCTATTAAACAGTCTTCACCTCAACCCACAAATTTTACTTTTTTTTCCCCTGCCAATTCTCTCCCCATCCCACCGGGGAGGGGGGATCAAGCAAGCACTTGCGCAGTGTTTAGCTACCTGCCAGATTAAACTGGAGCAACAAAATTAGGAGAAAAAGCACAGTAAGCAAATGAGGAGACAACAGCTAGTTGATCATACTCCAGACATACTCTTACAAATATACAATTTTCAGTAATAAAGTTTTCAGACACTGTCTAGATGAAGTCATGAATCAATAATATTAATCTGTAATACCTTCTACATTGCTAGAGTTGGTCCTTTACAAAGTCCTTGGATTAACTCCCTTGCACTGCCATATCACATTACAGCAGCCCTGAGGACACAGCAGGGCTGCTTATCTCTTCAGTGAAGAAGCCAATGGGGTGTCCCTTTTACCTATGGGTGAGGAGTAAACACCAAGGCAGAACTCTTGTTGTGGTCACGGCAGACCTCTAAATATAACAGCTGCTGATCATTTCCTGCTGGAAACTGCTATTGCTTTTAGTGCTCACAAATGTGAATACACCACAAGATTTTAGACTGTTTCTGATGCAACAGTATCTAAGGACAGGCCCATCAAAACCAGAGATTTTTCCTTAAAGGGAAAGGGCAACTTGCACTGTGATATGGTGCAAGTTGCCCCTATGATATGGTCAAAAACCCCAGATCTGCATGGTAAACACACCATATGATTTATATCCTTTAAAATTTGCTGTGAACTTCACTTCCTCCCTGCTCAGCCCTAAGTACAAATCCACTGCTGAAAACATGTTGTGGCCCAGACATGAGTTTCATTCAGCTGTTCACCAACTGCACATCTCAAGCCATCTCCATTTACAGTCCTCTCCTTGTTAGCCAGAACAAGGGCAATCAGGTACACTCAGGACAGCAAGGAGCAGGAGAAAGCCTTGATAGCATCAGAATATGATGCAAACACACACTGCTGCCTGGAGGCAGCGATGAAGGTTTATTAGCGCTAGCTCATTTTCAGCCCCACAGTCCTTCTTCTCAGGGCACTCCCTTGCACCTGAGGTTTGTGGAATACTCGTGCCATCCAGAGCACAGGGCTCACCACAGTTATGCAAGTTTAAAGGCTTCTGTTCCCAGTTCTTGCCTGGGAGATGATGATTCACAGCACAGGTAGTTCACATGTCTCTTCCCATGGTCCAACTGAGTGGCAAAGTGAATAAACTACCAATGCAATTTTGCCAGTGTGGTTGAGTACCACCCCTGTAACCACAGCAGATATCTAATGGAGCCCAGGCCTATGTCTAACCTTTGGCCAAAAAAAGGGTGCATGTCTTTCACCAACGGCCAGAGAAGGCAGGCAGGCAGGGAGCCACACAGCCTGGTATCCTGTATGGCAGGAAGAGTGAACCCTGATCCCCCATTGCACCCTGAGCCTGGACACAGCACATGGTGCCAGGCTGTGGCTGCAGCCTGACCCCAGCTCTCCTGTGCCAGGAAATGGGCAGCACACAGACCACACATGAGCTGGGTCAGGTTCACAAAACCATTAGGGTTGGAATGGGTGTCTGGAGATCATCTAGTTCAAACCTCCTGACAAGGCAGGGTCACCTTGAGCAGGTGACACAGGAACACAGCCACGTGGGTTTTCAATGTCTGCAGAGAGGGACTCCACGATTTCCCTGTGCAGCCTGTTCCAGTGCTCTGACATCCTCAATGTAGAGAAGTTCTTCCTCATGTTGCAGTGAAACTTCCTGTGTTTTGGTCTATGGCCACTGCTCTTCAACCTGTTGCCAGGCACCACTGAAAAGAGTGGGGCACCATCCTCATGACACCCACCCCTGAGATATTATTATGCATTAATGAGCTCCTCTCTCAGTCCTCCCTTCTCCAGACTATATAGGGCCAGCTCCCACAGTCTGTCCTCAGAAGAAAGATGCTAGACACTAGACCCTCTCCAGCATCTCCTTATCCTTCTCGTACTGAGGAGCCCAGACTCAGCACAAGCACTCCAGACTCGAGGTTGGGACAGTCTCTGTCCTGTCCCTTCTTCCTACAGCACGCATAACCCATGCCCTGGGGCTTCTGCGGCAGCCCGGGGCCTGGCAGAGGGACCGGGGGCTGCCCATTCCCTGCGCTCCGAGCCGGGTCCAGGCCCAGTGCCGGTCCCGCTGTCGCTCCAGGGCACGGTTCGGCTCCTCCGCGGAGTGCCCGGAGGCCGCAGCTCCCCGGCACCCCTGCCCCCAGCACGGCCGGGACCCCTCGCCTCAGCGGGAAGCCCTGCGTNCGGGGCGGGGCGGGGCGGGGAAAGGCGCGTCCCCGGCCGGGGCAGCCCCGGGGGCGGTGGGCTCGGGGAACTCGGGGTCGGATCCCGGGTCCCGCCAGGTCGGGCCTGCTCGGCAGCTCCGCCGGGGATCACAAGGCGCGATTGTCCCGGGGGTGCCTGTCGGGCTCGGCCGTGCGGCTGTGAAGGGCCCGAGGGCGGGGAGGGAAGGCCCGAACGGCAGGGAAAGCGAAAGCAGCGCTCAGAGGCGGCNACACATGAGCTGGGTCAGGTTCACAAAACCATTAGGGTTGGAATGGGTGTCTGGAGATCATCTAGTTCAAACCTCCTGACAAGGCAGGGTCACCTTGAGCAGGTGACACAGGAACACAGCCACGTGGGTTTTCAATGTCTGCAGAGAGGGACTCCACGATTTCCCTGTGCAGCCTGTTCCAGTGCTCTGACATCCTCAATGTAGAGAAGTTCTTCCTCATGTTGCAGTGAAACTTCCTGTGTTTTGGTCTATGGCCACTGCTCTTCAACCTGTTGCCAGGCACCACTGAAAAGAGTGGGGCACCATCCTCATGACACCCACCCCTGAGATATTATTATGCATTAATGAGCTCCTCTCTCAGTCCTCCCTTCTCCAGACTATATAGGGCCAGCTCCCACAGTCTGTCCTCAGAAGAAAGATGCTAGACACTAGACCCTCTCCAGCATCTCCTTATCCTTCTCGTACTGAGGAGCCCAGACTCAGCACAAGCACTCCAGACTCGAGGTTGGGACAGTCTCTGTCCTGTCCCTTCTTCCTACAGCACGCATAACCCATGCCCTGGGGCTTCTGCGGCAGCCCGGGGCCTGGCAGAGGGACCGGGGGCTGCCCATTCCCTGCGCTCCGAGCCGGGTCCAGGCCCAGTGCCGGTCCCGCTGTCGCTCCAGGGCACGGTTCGGCTCCTCCGCGGAGTGCCCGGAGGCCGCAGCTCCCCGGCACCCCTGCCCCCAGCACGGCCGGGACCCCTCGCCTCAGCGGGAAGCCCTGCGTCCGCCGCGCCCCGGAGCCCTTCCCCGCACCTGTAGTTGTAGCCGCTGAAGCGCTGGCTCTCCCTCAGCAGGGCGCGGTACAGCCGCAGCACCTGGGCACGACTGGACGCTGCCATGTTGCCGACACCGAGCGGCTCCTCCCGCGGCGGCGAGGCCCCTTTCCCCGCCCTCCCGCCACCCGCGCCGGGCGCAGCCGCGGCGGAACGNNNGTGCGCGCCCCGTACTTGGTGTGCCTCACGGGGAGGTGGATGCTGGGGCAGGAAAGGAGCAACAAGTGATGTGTGCAGAGGATTGTCTCGGAATCGCTGTGTACATTTGCAGTCAGTGTTCGTGTACTGGAGAGAGTCCAGCAGAGGCTAAAAAAAGGATTTGGGGTCGGTAGCATCTGTCTTTTATGAGGAGAGAGTGCGGGAGCTGGGCCTGTTTACTCCAACAATAGAGGACTAACAAGAGGATCTCATCGTCTAAATATCTCAATGGTGAATTACAAGAGGTTGATGCCAGACTCTTCAGTAGTGCCTAGTAAAAGGATGAGGAGCAGTGGCCATAACTAAACACAAAAGTTTCACCTCAATGTGAGAAGCAACTCTACATTAAGGATAGCAGAACAGTGGAACAGGCTGCCCAGGGAGTTTGTGGAGGCTTCCTCTCTGGGGACATTGAAAATCCACATGGATGTATTCCTGTGTCACCTGCCCAAGATGACCCTGCCTTGTCAGGGGGTTGTACTAGATGGTCTTCAGAGGTCCCTTCCAACACCAGCATTCTGTGATTCTCTGAAATCGCTGTAGACATTTGCAGTCAGTGTTCATCTGTGCTACTGTACCAGGGCCTGCTATGTTACAGTGATGTTTGAGTTGTTCCTCTCTCAATACCTGGTTTTAAGATGCATTTTGTTCCTTAGACCACACATCAAGCATCCTTCTTTGCTGAAAGTTTTGCCACTGCAGAATAAACTTAACTTCGCAACTTAGAGGTATTATGCTGCACTTATATTTAATGCTGATTTTTGAATATTATCAGCAGTACAATTTATTTAGAATCATAGAATCACCAAAGTTGGAAGACACCTATAGTCTCCTGTCCAACTCTCACCCAGCACTGCCACTGTAACCCCTAAACCACTAAATCCCCTCACCCAGTGCCACATCCAGGTGCCTGTTGAAGACCTCCAGGGATGGTGATTCCAGCACCTCCTTGTGCAACCTATTTCCATGCCTGACCATCCTAACTGTGAAATTTTTTTTTTCTAATATCTAATCTGAATTCCTCCTGTCTCAGTAAGGCCATTTCCTCTGGTCCTCTCACTGCAGGACTGGTCCCCACTTCACTAGAACCTCCTTTCAGGTATCATTACAGCGTTTCTTCTTCCTTCACAGTTTGTTTTTTATGAAGTAGATGTTTAAAACAACTATCATGTAGATATTTTACATGTCTCTGGCAAAAGTGCTTCAATTGCCACTTCTAATTTAACTCATATTTTATTGCATATGTATTTGAGTATTATTGTCAGTTTTACATCTCATGCAATTTATAGTTTGTTGCAAAGAACTAAAATAGTTCTGTGTTTTGGATGTAATTAGTATAGACACATGAATTTATTTATCTTTACAAGTATGCTATGTTTTAGCAGCCCTTTTAAGCTTCTGAAAATGGAGATTTTTCATATGTATAAAATTTTCTCCATATTCTCTTTATAAAAGCCCAAACCAGAAATGTTGCAGGAAATGTAGAAAGACACATGCAGCTGTGATTCTGGGATGAGCATCGCTTTTGAGGCCTTCCCTTTTAAGTTACAAAGCACTATGTTTTGGTTTAGGTCTTGGCATTCAGGACACCCACATGGAGAAATACAAAGCAAGCATGCCCTTCGCTTGTCAGTGGGAGCAACCAAACTCTCCTTGTAGCCCAAGCCATGTTGTTGATGCAAATTGCCATGCCAGAATCAGAGCCCATTTGGGGTGCTGGTGCTCCCTGTCTTTGCAGCTGTTGGTGACTGGGCTGCTTAATACATGTTATAGCAGAACTCTGGCTCTGTGTCTACAGTCTTACCATCTTCCCTGATAGCAGCAGTGGCCACCCTGCCCTTTGTTATGATGGTGGGCTTCAGACAGCTTAAAAAGATATGGTTCTGTCACATACAGAGCCAAACTTAGGTTTGAGAGTTTAGCAAAGTAATGTGATGTCATTCTGTGGATGAGTGTGGCAGTTACTCCATCTAATTTTACAACAGCCCTCAGGTATTGTTGGAAATAAAGTTTTCATGTTACAGTCTGCAGCTCTAAATGATGAAGGAGTAATTGGGATGAATGCATTAAGGAATTTTTGTTTACAAGAACACTACTGAGTTAATATTTGAAAAGTAATTATAAATTATTTTTAGATAGCCTCAGATGCTAATCCTGTTCCTGAAACTCCCTGAAGTTTTTGTAAGTTTTATTTTTTAATTTTTTTTTTTTAGGAAACCATGTTTTTCTCTTGAAAAAGCCTGGAAACCCCCTATGTTTAGAATAAGCAGTAAGCACATACAATGCGTGATTAAATGCAAAGTAAATCTATCAAAGGAGAAAAGTTCTTTCCTCTTGTCTCCCTTTTCTAGCTTGACCTTTAACACACTCAAGGAATGACGATCAATTTTTGGCAGAAACGTATCACCTTTGTGCAGTTGGGTTGGCACTGTTAACTGGAAAAATTAATTATTGTCTTCTGCATTTGTTACTGTGTTTCCTTGGAAAAGATGGGTTATGGTCCCAAAAGTTGTGTCATTCTGCAGGAAGTGGACGTTGCTGTGACTGGGATACACAGGTTTCTGCTGGCCTTTGCTTATGTGCATTGCTGCAAGCCTGCAGGGAGCTGAAAGGATGGACACAACCCAAATGACCACTGTGTGTCCCGTGACACTGGAACCTGTGTAGGGGGAAGCAGTAATAACCACTTCATTAGCTACCTCCTCATTCCTGAGGGGAAAGCTACGCCTGAATTTAGGGTTGGTGCGTGTTCATTTGTATAGAAGTCTTTGCTTTCAGCCTTTGGTCTGGGAACAAAGGTGGCATATGTCTTGCCTTTCTGCATCTCTTGGGATAAATAAGCACTTTGAAAAAGGTATAATAGTATCAGTACCTGGAATGTTTAAGTATGTAGTTGCTAAAAGACATGGTGGGGGGAGGAACTTGGGTGAAATACCTACAGAGGCTATGGACTGGTGTGAAAAGAAACAGCTGTTCTATTCTCTAGAACATGTTCTATATCTTGTCATCTGTTGCCAGATTGTTCCTTGTGGTGCACTATTTCAGCTTTATGATGTGGCACTGAACACTTTCAGAGAGCATGTGCCTTCCTGGTATGCTGCTGTTGGTTTTCTTTATTTTTCCTTGGGGGTCAGAACGGTAATTGATTGTAGTGATATTATAATCTCTTTCAATAATTGTTTTTCAGTTTATGAAAACATGCTAATTTTTCTGTGCTGCAGTTGTGTGGTATCTCTTTTCTATTCTTCTCTTAGTTTTTGGTTGATAGAGTTGTGCACAGTGATATCCTGCACAGTGTAGAATGGGACCTTTCGAAGAAGGATTATAAATCACAAGAATTTTGGGATTTCAGTGACAAATGTAACAAACTATAATTTAACCATTCCGTATGGTGAATAAGATTTCCACAGTATCAACCGGAGGCCTTGATTGACTCTGCTACTTAAAAAACCTGTATTTATTTGGTTGCCCTGTAGAAAAAACCATTTTTATTTAGGAGGAGAAACTTCTATATTTCAAATTTAGCTATACTCCTAAATTCTTTGTGCATTTGAAAGAGTTCTACCTGGAAGTTCAGAGGGAAGGAAAAATTGTTACAAAACTCTTCTCTCAGTCATCTTGTTGTGAGTTACCCCATCTCTTTCCAAACTGAATTGCAGAATGTTATGTGTTGTTTAAAGTAAGATTGTAAGAATAGTAGTAATAGGAAAACCAAACCACAACAAACACAAACCAGTAGTGCATTGCCTGTGGAAATACTTGGTCTTTTTAAGGGAATCCCTGTTTTACCACTGCTCCTAAACCTTTGCTGGTTCGTGATCTCTTGTGCTGCAGGCATCGAACTAAAAGAAACACTGAATTTTGTTTTCCTTGTTGCCCACAGTTTTAACTTTCTAATTTCCTGTGGCCATGTGCAACTCCAGAGGTCTTCATGGGCATTGTGCTACCTGACAATTAAGGAGCTGGACAGTTCCGCAGTCACAGGATAACTTTTGGATCAATGAAATTCATTGTTAAACAACCATATTGACTTTGAAAGATGCTCTTAGTGTACATATGTTGGTAAAGTCCTCTGAAATCCTTGAAATAAAAAGGCTATAAAAGTCTAGAATGAAAAGGATAATTCTGCGTTACAGTTATAGGCAAGAGAACAGTTGATAGGGATTAGAATTACCAGTAATGGTTAAATAGTTCAGCATGTAATATTTGCATCAAATGCAAATGACACTTCTAAACACTTCTAACGTTAATGCTGCTGAAGACAAGAACCCAACAAAAAATTACCTTATTTTTGCAGTGTGGTTTTTTGTTATGCTGAAATCTTGCTCAGAAATGTAATAGTGAGAAGCATGAAGGACAGTATTAATGAAGTGTTCTCATCTATGATCTCATCAATTCAGAAATGCTTACTTTGCTGTGCTTTCCAGTGTTTTATCAAATTTAGCCTTAAATAACTTCCCTTTCAGTGGTAAAATATATTCTACTTTATATTGTATCGCTGTTAAGAAGTGTTTTCTGGTGCTCATCCTATGCCACCCTCTTCCCTGAGTTCATCCCACTTTTTTATTTATGCCCCTTTAGAGTCACAGAGTGTAATTCTTCTCCCTTCTCTGTGATGTACACTATCATCCTATTTCTCAGAGCTGTCAGCCAGACAGGCTAAATTATGTAGTTATTTTGATTTTTTTTTTCTGTCCTCTTTCAAAGGATATTGAAAATTTTAGCTTAGGAAGCAAATTTAGCTGTAAAATAAGGACTGATATTTTGTTTAAGAGCAACTGAGAATCTCTTTGCAGCCATCCCTGTATATTTTTTGCTGACTTGTGATTTCCAGTTTGGCAGGTTGGTTACACATGGTGCTGCCAATCCTTTGAGTTAAAGATCATGATGTTTAAAATTGTTTTGCTAGAGCAAAGTTCTTTCTTCTCTTGAGTTTATTTTTTTTATGTATATATATAAATGTGTATGTGAGTGTGCAAAAAAACTTGTAAATATATGTACAGGCATGGACATGGTCATGCTGTGGTGGTAAAGGTCATGCCCTTCATCTCAGATTCTCCATGTTTCAGTCTTGGGGATTGGTGCACAGCAAGCACCTGTGTGCTGTGGGGCTTTTTGCTGCTTACCCAATCCCGTTTCTCAAGCATGTGAAATCAAAGCCATCCTGCTGCTTGCGTGCATCCCAATTCTTCTGCTCCCTGGACTCTGGGCATGGGCTTTCTTGTCAGATGACGCTAGGGGCCAGCTCCACTCCAGGACTACTGCTTAAGTCCTTCCCTGAAAATCCACTTCAGTAGGCATTTTCTTATAAGTCCTTCTTGTGTGATTATTTGTTGGAAGCAATTCCTAGATCAAAGTATTCATAGGTGTAGAAGTATCACGTTGATACAAGGTAGTGTGTATCTGATGTAAGAAAACATGTTATCCGAGCTAAAGTAAAAGCAGTAAGTTCTTCTGTGATGTGTTGGAAAGATGTAACCTCTGACAATGGGGCACGTGGAAGGAACTAATATTTAAAATTTTTCTAGTGAAAGTTAAGCAAAATTGTTTTTTACAATGGATGGGTAAATCATCAAGGACTGAGTGGATTGTAAGTAGGCAATCTGTTTAGTTTTCTGACTCAGATGAGGGGAGGGGGAATATGATTTTTCCCTTGTAGCACATTTTCATTTTATATGGTGCTGTGCATCCATATATGACTTTTTGTTCTAGTAGCTTGGACTTCTGATCAGGAAAAAAAATCAACAGTTTATTGGGAAGCTGAAGCAAATTTTTCTGGAGATGAAAGAAGACTATGGAGCAATGCTTTAATTGAAATGAGGAAAACAATATAGCCATATTAGGGATTGTAGTAATGGTAGAGCTTAAGGTATCTACTTTTGCATGATCCTTGACATTTTTTGATCTTTCATCTTGTGTCACTATTGGTTTTTTGTCCTCAGAGCTCTGACAATGAGTGATAGTGCATTAGGGACATGTTCCTATATATATCGTGCTTCTGATGCATTTTCAAGATCAGCTGAATTGTCAATCCTTCCTTACATGCCTTCACAGTTCTAGATAGAATTTTCTTTTTATTTTATTTCTGTTTCTGTTTTTTACATCTGGGGTGACCATGTCAAAATTTGTCTTTCAGCATGAGAAGGAACAAAGCATTGACTAAAGCTAACAGGCAAAAGAAAGAAGAGCTGAAAAAAGATTATCTCTGCTTGCAGGTAAATAATCAAAAATAAATTTAGCTTTCTAAATCAGTCTTTGATAGCAGCACTGCCAGCCTTTTTAGTCAGTAACAAGTTTTCAGTCCCTCTCTATTTTAATTAATAATTAAATTTTAGGTTATTTAAAATTTAAAATATCTTTCTTCATCTTCAGCAACTGCTATGGACAGCTATGATAACTATCTAAATTTACTTTCCATATAGAATTCATGCATTTCCTTACTCCTAATACAGAGACAGTTATGAGACTTGAGACATAAAGATAGGTGTGTAACAATAATGAGAGAAAGAGGGAAAGATAGAAAATAATGATATTCTGAAGAAGAAATTCAGAAGGACAAATTTTATCATCTTTATATTGGAGCATGTCCAGATCTTGGAATATAATCCCTTTGAAATCTGCCTACCTGCCTAGGCAATAAGCTGCTGTTCAGTGTGAGGCAGAATTAAGTTCTCTGTACTTTACACACTAGTTATTATTGATGCAAGATGGGATAGGATGGGATGGGATAGGATAGGATGCTCTGGTGAATGGAGGGTGAACTCAGGGAGCTCTGGAGAGGCAGAAGTTAGGACTTTACAAACCCCACCATTAACCTTCCAGTCTCTTATCTGCGTGACCCCAGGGCAGCATCAGTGAAAGGTAATGGGAGTCAGTGTCTCCTAATAAAGTTTGTGTCTTCCCTCCAGCTGGGAACGAGTGTTGATTTAGATGGGGATGCAGACCTATGAAGTGGAGCTGCCAATTCTGCTGTAGGGATGGGTTCACATTCCTCTGAAAGGCAGGAAAGAGGAACGGGGGAAGAAATACTTTGAAATACTGTTCTGGGAACATTTGTGAGAGTTCATCTCTCTGGAGACCTGAATTAAGTATCTAAAATTAATTGTTTTACAATTTCTGTGATAAGCTTTTTCAGGTATGCTTTGTAACCTAGTATTGGTTTTGACCAAGGTCATGTTGTGGGGATTTTTGTTGTTTTATTTTGTTTGTTTGCTTGTTTGTTTTAACCTGGCAGTATGCATGTTTTGTTTCCTTTAATTCATTTTTATGCAGTTGATTTTAATTTTTGTTTAACTTCTTCCTTTTTTGGAAATGATTCCTGGTGAAATAGGTGTACTGCATCTAAAACAGAGAAAACAGGTAAACAGAGCAAATTGTCAGTTCCTCACACAGATTTAATAGTACTTTTATTTTTTTGTGTGTAAGTAGGATTTCAAAATTGGTTTGACTTTTATGAAAGTTTTCAAGACCTTCACTGAGAGTGTTCTTACTTTTGAGAGTACTAGCATAATTTTTTTAATTGCTTTCTTATTTACTTTGACTATGAACATAGCTTTTTTTCAACTTTTGTTTTAACTTTGATTTTATTATACTAATTACTTTCAGTGTGAAAATTGTGTAGTGAATTACACCAACTCTTCCCATGGGAAGAGTTTATTGTAAAATGGACAGATATGGTATTGTAAGTGTAAAATTATCACATATTTAAAAGGTAATTAAATAGAGGTAAGTTTTGTTGAACTTAGAAAAGCTGCTGAACTTAGAAACTCTTTCAAGTTTTATGAAATAACGTTGTTCTAAACAGACAGAGAGATGTTGCTTCATAGAGGTTAACTTTTTCTGTTTCCCTTCTGTCTCTCTTCCTCCTTGCACAGATTGTGGTTCTTATTACACCCTCCACTTCCATTTGCAATGTATCTTATTTTTATACTGCCATTTTATTGCTGTTCTGTTGTGGCGGGTTATATTCTTAACACAGTATTCATTCTACAAACAGAAACTCTGCTGGATAGACTTGAACTAAGTATGTGGGAACACCAGGTTTATTCTAGTTACTTTGTCAGACATCCTG